>CAUYPK010064765.1:0-33752 GCA_963574355.1 Loris lydekkerianus
CAACTTCTTGTCTCAATGTGTCAAAATCTTTGGTCATTTGGTCTTTGAATTTGTTGAATTCTTGAGATATCTTTTGGGTTACTGCTTGGAATTCTAATTCGATCTTATTTGCTATCCAGATTCTGAATTTGATTTCTGACATCTCAACTATTTGTTTATGCATGGGATCTTGTGCTTTGTCTGCCCCATTGATCCTTGGGGTAGTTGATCTACTCTGATCATTCATATTGCTAGAGTTTTTCTGTTGATTTCGCCTCATGACTGTTTTTCACTGTTGCCTGTGGCCGTCTTCAGAGTTGGGGACATGTCTCTCCAAAATTAGACCCCAGCGGGATCATTTTATCATTGCTAGATCTTTGTGGGGAGTAACCCTGTGTAGTTCTTCTGGGGCTGCCCCAGCTAGGGAGTTCTGGTTGTGGAAACAGCTCCGGCGTATGACAGATCCAGCAACAGGGCAGGAGGTAGTGCACATGGTTCTGGGAGCCCCTCCACTCAGTGACTTTGGCACAGAGCATCCAAGGCTCCAGCAGTCTCTGGCCAGGAGAAGGGCTCTGCGCAGAGGCAGGGAGGGCTCCAGAAGGCACTTGGCTACCAGTATCCCTGGCCAGACAAGCAGGCCAGTGTGGAGGCAGGGAGGATACAGGAGCGAGGACACAGGATTGCATGGCTTCCGCAGTTCCTGGTCAGGGCATGCGGAGGCCCGGTGGGTGCAGCTTGTGCATAGGGGTTCACGGCGCAGCTCTTATGGAGGTCCGGCGGCACCAAGCTCAGGAGTTTGAGGTTGGTATGAGCTGTGACACCATGGCACTCTACCCAGGGCAACAGCCCAAGGTTCCAGTGTGCAAAAACCAGTCTCACTCTGCCCCTAGGGGTTAAGGCTGTAAGGCAGCTCAGTCCCCGCCTTTAGGCTGCTCAGTCACTAGGTTACCAGCTCCCGCCTGATCCTTGCTCTGTGACCCTGAGGGCGGAGCTTGCCAGGGCAGCTCTCTCACAATGGCTCCCTGTGGCCCACAGCTGAACACTATTAGTTCCATACAGCTCAGTGGGTCAAAGTTCTAGACAATGCCAAAGTTCTCTGCACTCCTGCTCAAGCTCTCCCCAAGACAGTTCAACTGAGTGCCAAGTCAAAAAACACTGAAACAGTTCACAGGTAAGGCCTTTCCAGTTTGTAGTCTCACTGCTGCTTGTACTTCCGGCTGCCGGCAGGATTAGGTCGATCAAACATACACAACTGTTTGCCAGTTTTCCACTGTTTTTGCCCTCCTCTTGAGGTCCAGAAGTCCCTTGATGACTCCCGTGCCCTGCTGCAGGAAAGCTGTTACTCGGCCGCCATCTTGGATTCTGCCTTTGGATTTTAATTCAATTTTTCATCACTTCTTACTGCTAGACAATTAGGCTGTTTCTGATTTTTAACTTATCAGGGTTTTTTGTTTGTTTGTTTGTTTGTTTGTTTTGAGACAGAGTCTCATTCTGTTGCTCAGGCTAGAGTGCTATGGCATTAGCCTAACTCACAGCAAACTCAAACTCTTGGGTTCAAGTGATCGACCTGCCTCAGCCTCCCCAGTAGCTGGGACTACACGTGTACACCACAACACCTGGCAAATTTTTCTATTTTTACTGGAGATGAGGGTCTCACTCTTGCTCAGGCTCTCAAACTCCTGAGCTCAAGCAATCCTTCCACTTCAGCCTCCTAGAGTGGTAGGATTACAGGTATGAATGACCATGCCCACCCATTACTTTTCTAAATCATGCTGGAGTGAAATCCTTCTGCAGGCTCAGAAAAGGGGAAGCTGCCCTTCCCTATCTATACATGTGAAAACAGCCCAAAAGAAGCTTATTTCAGAGATCTAACTGGATCATCTGAATAGCACTGTCCCATAGACTATTAAGAACAGGTTGTATTTATAGTTTCTCCTACTGTGGTTTACTGAGTGAAGGAAAAAAATTAGCAAACTCCTCCTTCTCCATAAATCCAAACTAGAATAGCAGTATTCCTATTTCAGCTTATCCCCTAGGATAACCAGGGATCTCTTCTTTTTTTTTTTTTTTTTTTTTTGAGACAGAGACTCAAGCTGTTGCCCTAGGTAGAGTGCCGTGGCATCACAGCTCACAGTAATTTCCAACTCCTAGGCTCAAGCAATTCTCTTGCCTTTGCCTCCCAAGTAGCTGGGACTATAGGCACCCACCACAAAGCCTGGCTAGTTTTTGGTTGCAGCCATTGTTGTTGTTCGGTGGGCCCAGGCTGGATTCGAACCCGCCAGCTCAGGTGTATGTGGCTGGCACCTTAGCCGCTTAAGCCAAAGGCACTGAGTCGGGATCTCTTCTTTTTATTAGTCCTCTTTCCTTGGTTCCTTAGCTCCTACTTTGACAAAAACTTTCTTTGCCCAGGCAAGCTTCAACCCCAGTGGTGAACACAGGCTAAGAGTATACCAGCTGAGCACCTCAGACTCCAGGAGTCAAAGAGAAAACAGTGCTAGAAAAGGATGTAGTGATTTCCTACTCATTGGGGGAAATTGTTCTTTTAAAAAAACAATTCAAAAGCAAATAGACACCATGCAGTTTGGTGGTATACACTGGGAGGAAGAAACAGTAAGACATAAACACCAGTTACCATAGTAAATATTTTACCATCTTTTCCAAACTGCCTCAGATTAAGGCACTGTCTCACAGCCCTTATATTATAAAAGCACAGTTTTCTCCTCTTGGAAATACTGTTCCTACATTCAGAAGAAAAAATGTAGTAGGTGAAAGCTTGAGTATAGACCATGGGGCTTTAAATAGTCTCCCTAATTTTGGTAACGGCTTACCCTTCCATTACTTCAGAACTTTTATTTCTTTCTAAATTCAATTCCTATCTAAGGGGGTCACTACTGCTATCAAGTAGGTGCTTTGCCCTAGACTATATCTCCCTTATGAAAGATGCCCAACAGGCCAGTGTGGTAGGTGGCTCATGCCTATACTCCTAGCACTCTGGGAGGACAAGGAGAGAGGATGCCTTGCCATCGGGAGTTTGACACCAGCCTGTCCCAGAGTGAAAACCTCATAACTACTAAAATCAAAAACATTGGCTGGGCATGGTGGTACTCACCTGTAATCCCTACTACTGGGGAGGCTGAGGCCAGAGAATCGCTTGAGCCCAGGAGTTTGAGATTGCAAAGAGCTATGATGACACCATGATACTCTACCAGGGAAGACAAAACAAGACTCTGTTCTCAAAAAGAAAAAAAAGAAAACGGGCACAGTGGCTCAGGCCTGTAATCTAGGAGGCCAAAGCCAGTGAATTGCCTGAGCTCAGGAGTTTAAGACCAGCTTGAACAAAAGCCAGGAGACTCCATCCCTACTAAAAATAGAAAAATTAGCTGGGCATGGGTGGTGGGTGCCTGTAGTCCCAGCTACTGAGGAGGCTGAGGCAAGAGGATCCCTTCGGCCCAAGAGTTTAAGTTTGCTGTGAGCTAAGACGCCCTGGCACTCTACGTAGGGTGACAGAGTGAGACTCTTGTCTCAGAAAAGAAAGAGAGAGAGAGAAAGAAATAAAGAGAGAGAAAGGAAAAGAAAACATGCCCAAGTGAAGGCCAGTGAGAGTACAGACACTTAAGCCAGAGCCAGGCTATCCTCTGCCTGGGTTCAGAGGCTACATGTTTTGTGTATTAATTAAGGTGAATCTGCTTAGTGCTGAACTCTGAAGGCAGCTAGTGATTATGAAACTTTGAAATCAGGCAAAGTGTTCCTAGACTGTTAATTCTTGCAATTCCATTTATTAGTAGACCTGTGATCAATTGTTCAAAAAGTTTTCCTTTGGAATTTAACTCTCTGATATTAAGTAAATAACTGTTCACTTTTTCCTTATGAAGAAAAAGAGCAAAATGGAAAAAGGTAGAGCATTGTGAATTAATATTCCATTCTATTAATAACAAAGAAATAAATGGTTTATAATATATATCATCACCATCATCAAGATAATAGCCATTTATAAGTCTTTTGTATTCACTAGGCAATTTTATATATATCACATTATTTCACCATCCTAATAACACTCTGAGACAGGTAAAACAGATACTACCTCCAGCACCAATACAGAATATTCTGGTTGAATCAGTTAAGGCTTTGTGGCTCACCAATCAGAAGCTTCCAGTTTCTCCAAAACAATCTTCTAAGTTTCAAAGGGTATAGAATATAAAAGATGAAATGAGTGAGGGTTATTTTCCTGGCCTTTCTTGCCTTCAGCACTTTCCCTTGCCAAAGCAGTTGATAAATTATTTATGACTACACTCCATTACTCTTTTTTTTTTTTAAGAGACAAGAGTCTCACTTTATCACTCTCAGTAGAGTGCCGTGCATCACAGCTCACAGCAACCTCCAACTCCTGGGCTTAAGCGATCCTCTTACCTCAGCCTCCCAAGTAGCTGGGACTACAGGTGTCTGCCACAACGTCCAGCTATTTTTTTTGTTGCAGTTTGGCCAGGCTGGGTTTGAATCTGCCACCCTTGGTATATGGGGCAGGCGCCCTACTCACTTAGCCACAGGCACCACCCTACACTCCATCACTCCTTATCTGCCTTAGTCTAGGGATTTGAACTAGAAAGAAAGCAGTTCAGAAAGTGCCTGAAGAGGAGACTTAGACCAGCTTTTCCTATGCCTACAAAAGTCTCTCAAGCTGCAAAAACCAACAAATGAAGGAGACCGGGTGAAAGAAATCCATATAGTTAGATACCAAGCCAAAAGCATAAAAACTAGGCAATTTTTCAGTACTATTAATATTATTCTATGCTCTAACTTTCTCCATTGAGAGTTGATAAAGCAAAATAAGTTCTAGCAAACCTGAGCCAATCAACACAGAGGATTAGTGAGGAATTTACTGGCAACAGTGATAATACTTTATAATTATAATATAAAATGACTCCATGTGAGATCAAGAAGAATTAAGGAACTCATGATCCAGCATTGGTTTTTTGTTTTGTTTTTTTTTTCTTGATTGTTGTTTTTCGGTTTTTGGTTTTTTTTGAGACAGAGTCTCATTTTGTTGCCCTGGGTAGAGTGGCATGGCATCATAGCTCACAACAAACCGAAACTCTTGGGCTCAAAGGATCCCCGGCCTCAGCCTCCTGAGTAGCTAGGACTACAGGTGCCTGCCACAACTCCTGGCTAGTTTTAGAAATGGGGTCTTGCTCTTGCTCAATCTGGTCTCAAACTCCTGAGCTCAGGTAATCCTCCTGCCTCAGCTTCCTAAAGTGCTAGGTGTGAGCCCCCAC
The DNA here is from genome assembly GCA_963574355.1 of Loris lydekkerianus. NCBI lineage: Eukaryota > Metazoa > Chordata > Mammalia > Primates > Lorisidae > Loris > Loris lydekkerianus. The sequence continues at coordinate 5,250 of CAUYPK010064765.1, forward strand.
GCTGGTCCTAGGCATTGGTTTTAAATACTGGAAGGGCATTTGTGTGGAATGGGGAGTAAGAAGATTCTGTAGACTCCAAAGGGAATGCCAGGGACCAACTAGGAGAAAATACAGACAAAGTAAAAGTTCCGAACCTCCCTTTTCAACTTTCTAAGAATGAGATAATTGGGGAGATGATGGAGAGGGTGGCAAGCCAAGATATTTCCTTATCTTTAAACCCATCAAACTGATAAAAAGAAATATCAGCATTAGGGTTAGTATAATCAGACTGATGAAAAATTAGCAAAGTTCTCAAAAGCAAGAGCATCTCTGTATATGCAGACAAATACACAGGTAGAAACACACCAATGAGAGAGATCCATTCCTAGGCACAACTGAAAGTATTCCAAATACACAAGATAACTTAGGTTGTGACAGAGAATTTCTTTTTAAATATAATCATAAAACTGTACAGGAAAAGATAATAGAAGATATGAATAAATGGAAGGTGAAAGCTTGCTTAACTTGGAGAGACAATAATTATTTTTCTTTTTTTGAGACAGTCTTGCCCTGTCACCAGGGCTAGAATGTTGTGGCCTCCTCCTACCTCACATCAAACTCAAACTCCTGGGATCGAGCAATCAATCCTCCTACCTCAGCCTCCCAAGTGGTTGGGCCTATAGATGTGTAATCCTCCTGCCTCAGCCTCCCAGAGCCCTCTGCCCCCAGTTCCTAGGTGTGAGCCACTGCACCTGGACAGGAAGTAAGGACTTTAAAGATGAACACTGCGTTTACTACCCACGATTCTTACTAGAAGAATTACTAAAGAAAAGCTGAACAGAGAAGGATAGAAGAAGCATCAGGAAGCTAGAAATCATCTGACATGTTGGCAAATAATAAAAAAAATTTCAAACTAAAATGTTAAATAATAAAAGTTAAACCTGACAGGAGGAAATTGAAATTAAAAGTATTCTAAAATCATATATAGTTTTGAAGAAGAATGGGAAATTTTAACTTTTTTTTTTTGAGACAGAGTCTCACTTTGTCACCTGAGTAGAGTGCCATGGCATCACAGCTTACAGCAACCTCAAACTCTTGGGCTCAGCAATTTTCTTGCCTCAGCCTCCCAAGTAACTAGGATTACAGGCATCTGCCACAACGCCCGGCTATTTTTTGAGATGAGGTCTCACTCTGGTTCAGGCTCAAATTCATGAGCTCAGACAATCCACCTGTCTCTACCTCCCAGAGTGCTAGGATTATAGGTGTGAGCCACCATGCCCGACCAATTTTTTTAACTTTAGATGTTTGGGGGGGGGGGGAGGGAAAGACTGTTCCCTTTTAAAACTTAATGCGTAATAATTTATATACATATTTTGGTTATACATGTGAGATTTTGATACTTGCATGCAATGTGTAATGTTATTAACTTTAGTTTTTTTAAGCAAATCTCTTTTTAAAACATAGTCCTTTTAAAAACATAGTCCCTGCTCTATAGAAGCTTATACTGTATCGTAATGGGACCCGTGATGGAATGGCCGCATGCCAAACAAGCACAGGTGCCACCAAGGAGAAGGATAAGGGGAGTAGGGAAGCCTTCAGAAATGTAATATTTAAGCTCTATCCTAAGAGATGAATGTTGTTTGTTGAAGAAAAGGTGGCATTCTAGGCTGTAGGAATTGACTACACACAAAAGTCATGGAATCCTGAGAGGGATGACATATTTTGAGGGATGGAACCCAGGTATGTGTGGGTTATAATGACAGGATGAAAAGGTAGATTAAGAAGAAATACTGAGGCTCGGCACCTGTAGCTCAGTGGCTAGGGCGCCAGCCACATTCACCAGAGCTGGCGAGTTCAAATCCAGCTCAGGCCTGCCAAACAACAATAACAACTACAACCAAAAAATAGCCAGAAGTTATGGGTGGGCACCTATAGTCCCAGCTACTTGGGAGGCTGAAGCAAGACAATTGCTTAAGCCTGAGAGTTTGAGGTTACTGTGAGCTATGATGTCACAGCACTGTACCAAGGGTGAAAAAGTGAGACTCTGTCTCAAAAAAAGAAAAAGAACAGCCAATAAGTTGGGAGGCAACATAATTCTACAACATTATTTAGAAGAGAACAGAATTACAACTCTAACACCACACCTTTACATTTCTTTAACAAGCCTTACTTTGAAACTCAAACATCTACTACTAATAGACTATAAAATGATGTAAAAACAGATGCTATTTTGGTTCAATCATTTTTACTGCTTAATAAGACAATATTTTCTCATTATTGAATTCACATGAACAATGTCTAAAAATACAGATTTAAAAAACAAACAGATTTTAAAAAACAAATAAGCTCATACCTGCAATCCCAGGACTTTAGGAGGCCAAGGTAGGAGGATCACTTAAGGACAGGTGTTCAAGGCTGTAGTGAACTAGGCTGCAGGGAGCTATGATTGTGTCATTGTACTCCAGCCTAGGTGACAGAGCAAGATCCTACCTCTAAAAAAAATTAAAAGTAAATAAATAAATACATAAAAGTAAATAAATAAGTAAAAACAGAACAATAACCCACTGATTATTCTAGGCCTACTAAAGTAAAGGTCCCTCCTTGGAGTACTAAATAAATTACCCAAATATCAAATTGACATGACTTTATGATTATGATTGTAATGTTTATTATTGTCATTATAAAGATGTTACAAGAAAAAATTTATGGGTTTTTTTTCCTGTTTTTTTTTTTTTTTTTTTAGACAAGGTCTTGCTCTGTTGCCTGGGCTAGAGTGCAGTGCTGTTAGGCTAGCCTACTAACCTCAAATTTCTAGGCTTAAGCAGTCTTCTTGCCTCAGCTCCTGAGTACCTGAGATTACAGGTTCATGCAACCACATCCAGATAATTTTTGCTTTTTGTAGAGACAAGGTCTTGCCCTTGTTCATGCTGGTCTCAAACTTTTTGTCTTAAGCAATCCTCCCACAGTGCTAGGATTATAGGCATGAGCCAGGAAAAATGTATGCATTTTACGGTGATTTGACATCATAAAGCCATGGTCAGGGCAAAATAATTCTATCTTCAGTGCCAATTATTTTGAAGATATAGTATGGTGCCCCATGATCACATGAATATACACAGTTATGATTTAATAATAATAAAAAACAAAACAAAACAAAGATATAGACAATATTTCCTAAAAACTTCTCTCGGGCGGTGCCTGTGGCTCAAAGGAGTAGGGCGCCGGCCTCATATGCCTGAGGTGGCAGGTTCAAACCCAGCCCTGGCCAAAAACTGCTAAAAACTTCTCTCAAAAATAACTTTTATTGAGATGTTACTGCATGCCAGGCAACAAACAAAGAACTCTTACATTTATTACTTTACTTAATTCTTATGGGAATTCCATTAAGTAAGTCCATTATTATCTTTATTTTATAGATGAGGAAACTGAGGATTAATTAGAGAGGTTAGGGAATTTGACAAATAATGACACAGCTACCAAGTGGCAGAGCTACCACCAAACCTAGGCCTTCTGACCTGGCAACCGACAGTGCTGACCCTGAAATGGGCACACCTCCTTCTACATAAAGTAGGTGCTCAAATAACATCATTTCATTATAGTTGGTAAGAAAAAATCATTCCCAGCAAGGGCCACTGTCTGTGTGAAGTTTGCACATTCTTCCCAGGTCTCCACAGGTTTTCTCCAGGTCCTCCAGTTTCCTCCTTCATCCTAAAGCTGTGCCCTTCAGGTTCACTGCTGTAGTTTACCTGCTCACAGTGAGTAAGTGTGAGTGTGTGTGTGTATGTGTGTGTAAAATTGGTTTCCTTATATGTCTTCTTACTTACATGTTTCTTCCAAGAAACTATGGTTGATGTTAGGTGGTGTTAAATGTTTACCATATTTATTGAAAGAGAATGCTTGTTGTTTGTCTAAGAAAAAAAATAAGTCAAGAAAATTTAACAGCAAATCTATTCTTTTATGTTAATAAATTGTCAAAACTCTTTTGACTATTTTTCTTTCTTTCATTTTTTTAAGATAAAATAGCTTAATGAAAAAATGAGTAAGTATACTAAGTTAATAATCTATATACAAGTGATATCAAAGAAAAAGTAAGAACCAGATATTTTTTGTAGGAGAAAAAAGAATCTGAGTGTGTGTGTAATATTAAGGAGAATAAGGAATTAATTTAACCAGAAAAGGCTATCTCAAAACTTAATGCACTTAGCTCCATTTTATAATTGTCTAGCTTCCCCAAAATATATTTCCCAGTTTGGCTTTGGTCAACTGAAACAAAGGAAACAAACTCCTTTCTGCCTATCCTTATTATATTTAATCCTCTGGTAGCCTTCTTCTTTCTTTCATTTTTAATCACTCCTAGGAAGATAATGACTATTTTTAATTCATAAAGATTTTGGCTGAATTATTTTCATTGTCCTTAAAGGAAATTCAGTTCCTGCCTTGGTAGTTTACATGACAAAAGTATGATGAGTCTACCTATCACCTGTGCTTCTAAAAGTCCTCATATAACTTGTTTACATATCTTTTGCCAATTACAGAATAATTCAGCTTTCTTCATGACTCTTAAGTCTATAACTGAATTGGTATCCCCAGTTTTCCTCATTTGTATTAAAAACATAAAATAATAAGCACAAAATGCAATTTCATATTTAGCGTAACTTCAACTGTCACCATGATTGTGGTCTTCTTATAATATAAACAAATTGAAGCATCTAGATACTGAACATGCATTTCAGGAATAAAGATCTTGGTTTTTTTGCTGTGGGTTGTCTATAATTTATTGTTTCAATTATTACCAAAAACAGTCAACTAGCAAATGTTTTTGCACTGTCAAAAGATACCAACATTTAACCCACAAAAATGTTGAGATGAACAAGCCAGCAATAAAAATGTACATGAGTATGTATTTCATATTTTTCCTTTCTTTATATAATTAAGAGAACAAATAATCTTAAGAATGATGACTCTCATGATTTCAGGTTTATTACGCTTTTCATTAATTTGTGATATTCCTTGGAGGGAATTCAAAGGGAAGAAGAGAAAGCCTTTTAAAGGTTTTAAGCTCCAGATTACAGTAAGAAACAGAAACAAAATGTATTTCGCAAATGATAGTCAAGATCACATAAATAGTACTACATGAAGTCCATAGAAAATGATTTTTCAGCTCTAAAAAATGCAATTCCTGACGTTGGGAAAAACATCCAAAATTTCCCGACTCCACCCTACTAAGAAACAATCAGTGCAGGAGTCAGGAAATGCCCTTTCCTAGGTGTTCAGAAGAATCTTAAGAAACCTACCTCCTGAACTCAGGATCTCTTGATTCTATTTTTCTTTGGCATTACTAGTCTACTTGCTGCCCTCCCTTCCTATCACTTGACCAGTCAGGCTGGGAAGTAGATACCTGGGATCCCAGCTGGTGACAGTAAAGCTCACCCTAGTTGGTGCTTCTGGCCTGCCCGAGGCATCGCTCGCTGTCCCATTTGCTCCTTTGTCGTCATCACCGGCCTTACACACACACCCACACATTCACACCCTCGCGCATGCAACTGCGTCAAAGGTACTGCCTCACCACAGCAAAACACTCGCACCCTCCTCCCCTGGACACACAGCCCCAGAGGAGGTTCTCTGGTCCCAAACCCAAGGCAGGCTGAGGATACTGCTGTGCTCTTACCTCCAGCAGTGAAAGTGATCGCCGCCACCGCTCACCAGTTCAGCTAGGCTGCACCCTGGGCGGGAATCCCCGCCTGTCGCCCGAGGCAGCTTTTGCAGGCTCCGGGAAAGCGCGCGCCAGTGATTCAGCGCCTTTACGCCGCCGCGGTTACCCCGACGACGCGCGCGCACGCGCACACCTGCCTCCAGGGATGGGCAAGCGCCACTGCCGCCCCTGCCCAACACCTCGTTTGCCTATGGAGGCCACCAATCAGGCGACAGACTCCTACCACACAGGGGACAAAGCATAAGACTTTCAGGAAGCAAAACGGCCATCGTCCCCCACCTCTTTTTCCTTCGCCTACCCCTTTCCTGCCCCCGTGACCCTAATAGGGAATGAACACTCCTCCCAAATAATTGCCAGGGCCAGGGTGGCCCAAGAGAACCCTGAGCCCACGGTCGGGGTCAATGACAGTTCATGAATGTGTCCCGCAAAGCAAAGTCAGTGAAGCTATGCAAGTACCACTGTTCCAGCAGAAGTCTCTTTGGGCCCTACTCTCTCTCTTTCCATTTGAGCGCGTGCAACTGGTGCTCAGGGGCGTTCAGATCAATTCCAGGCTTTGCAGGGTAAGAGAGTGACAGGGGTCTTGGGGAAGATGATAATCTGAACCACAGAAAACTCGTGTGGAAGATTCTTCCTTTCATTTGTAGTATTTTTCTTTTAATAAAGATGATAAAGCATCTGGGAATGATGACACTGGGCAGAAAATGTAGCTAGGCAGAGGTGGGTGATCTGCAGCCTCAAGTCTACATGTGACCCTCCTGATCCCCAAGTGCAGAATGCCTTGACAGAATCCAAATGTCAAAGAAAAAATCCCTTTATTAAAAGGATTTTGTTCTGTAAAATTTGGATTCAGTCAAAAGGCCACATTCAAGGATCCAGAAGGCCACATGTGGTCCTGGGGCCACAGGTTCCCCAACCCTGAGGGCATTCCTTGTACATCCCATCACTATGAAGTAAAGTGCAGTGCTTAGGACTGAGTCACACAGACCTAATGAATACGAGGCAACTTACTAGCTATGGAGGAGCCTTGGATGAATTACATAATCTTGATAAACCTCAGTTTCCTCAATTATAAAATGGAGATACTACAATAATAGCACTCATAGAGGATGACTGTGGGAATTAAATGAGATAATGCACATTGAAAGAGTAAAAACCTGTCCAGGACTGAAAGCGAACATCAGCCTGGACTAAAAAGAAAAAGGTAGTCTTGCTAATGATCAATCAGAGAAGACAAACACAGATAAAGCCAGAAGCAAAGTTAATAGGAAATGTTGCTTCTTCTAAAGTCATGCAGCAGCTATAAAATAACTCCCTTTGAATGATTACTGCTTTCTTACCACTGATGCTCCCTTCACTTTGCCATTTCCTTCCATAACTGAGGATACTCAATTGCTAAACTTCCTTCACCTCATGACAGCACCCTATCAATCCCTAGTTAACCCCAGCTTTCCCAGTCTGCCTCCAAAACAGCAACCAACTGGAGCCAAGCCCCTATTCCAAGACTCTCTTTAGGATCCAACAGGAACCCAAACCTTCTAAGCCACTTCCTCTTCTATATGGCATTCCACACCAGTACCTATGGTGTGCCCACTCTTCATACATCAAAACAATGCATCTGATTTTGGCCCCATTGGTCTTTGGCTGATTAGCCTTTAAATAAATATGTATCTATAGGTAAGTATGCTTAGCCCAGAATGTTAAACTATTTAACATCTTTTTAACTCAGAGTCACTAAAATGAGTATCTAAGCTGGGCAGTGGCTCTCTCACCTATAATCCTGGCACGCTGGGAGGCCTAGGCAGGACGATCATTGGAGTTCAGAAGACCAGCCTGAGCAAGAGACCCTGTCTCTACTAAATATAGGAAACTAGCCTGAAGTCAAGCTACTCAAGTGGCTGAGGCAGAAGGATCTCTTGGGCCCAGGAGTTTGAAGTTGCTCTGAGTAAGGCTGACAACATGGCACTCTAGTCTGGGCAACAGAGACTCAGTCTTGAAAAATATCTATTTTCACTTATAATGCACGTAGCTATGTTGGTACTGTATGAAAATGTTAGTCTGCCTCCTTAGGAGGAGTTCACTTAAGATCGTTAACTTCTTTCATTCAGTGGACAATCACTAAGATAGATGCTACAATATGTACTAAGGGCAAAAGACATATCCTTAGTACAATATTTTACTTTGCTTTTGCTTATGCTCTTGGACATTCACACAATAAAAGACAAAGAACTATCTTATTATGAAAGTGGGAGAAACTGAGGGTTAGCAAGGCACATGCCACATCAGCGGTAAAAATGTTGCTTAGCATAATCAAACTGTTGCCTCACTGAAATATGAGATCTAAATTAGGATTTCATCAAGAAGGGAGATAAGTGAAGCTACTACAATGGAAAAACTGGAAGATTCAAAGTAAAAAATTAAACTCATAGATTCTTAAGTCTTTCATTGGTTGAGAACTATTGCTCATGTAAAGACTAAAAGGGCTTTGGTCATTCCTATATACTTCACTTATAACTTGTTTAAATCTTTTAATAAGCTATATATAGGAAGGCATTCATGTGGATGCTATCAGGTTATATAAAGAAAATGATACTTTCATGGTTTTTAAAACAATTTGATAATCCTTTTATTTAACCTAATTCACCACACTGGATTTTTTATATTTTTCATGCTTCTATCTCTTTTTTTGTAATATGAGGTTCTTCTAACAATGTTTCCAAATAAGTAATTTATGCCAGAATGATCCTTTTCCCACAGAAATAAACTACTATATTACCTCTATAATGTATGCTATAATTCTCACTTTTTAATGATTAAAATTATGACTAAAATAACAATTTTCTGTTGTCACTAAAAAGGGAATATTACATATAAATTATCTTTTTTTAGATGCTTTAATTTTGGCACTCCTGATGAAAATAAGGTTCTGGGCTCAGCACCCGTTGCACAGTGGTTACGGTGCCAGCCACACACACCAAAGCTGGCAGGTTCGAACCTGGCCTGGGCCAGCTGAACGTGGCAATAGCAACAAAAAAAATGGGGTATTGTGGCAGGTGCCTGTAGTCCTAGCTACTTGGGAGGCTGAGGCAAGAGAATCACTGAAGCCCAAGCCTTTGAGGTTGCTGTGAGGTGTGACGCCACAGCACTCCATTGAGGGTGACAGAATGAGACTCTGGAAAGCTATAACCCAGTTATAACCTAAGAATATGGGGAAGGGGGAGAGAGAGAGGGGGGAGGATAGGCAGAGGGAGTGTGATTGGTGGGATTACACCTACGGTGCATCTTATAAGGGTACATGTGAAACTTACTAAATGTAGAATATAAATGTCTTAACACAATAACTAAGAAAATGCCAAGAAGGCTATGTTAACCAGTGTGATCAAAATATGTCAAATGGTATATAAAACCAGTGTATGGTGCTCCATGATAGCATTAATGTACACAGCTAAGATTTAATAATAAATAAATAAATAAATAAATGAGACTGTCTCAAAAAACAAACAAAAAAAAGATGATGGTTCTGTACAAGTGATCCCATTGCAGGCTGGGCAAGGGACTTGAAGAGAAACTTCTCTGAAGAAGATAGGCGCATGGCCTACAGACATATGAAAAAATGCTCAGCTTTAATCAGAGAAATGCAAGTCAAAACTACTTTGAGATATCATCTAACTCTAGTAAGATTAGTCCATATCACAAAATCCCAAGACCAGAGATGTTGGCGTGGATGTGGAGAAAAGGGAACACTTCTACACTGCTGGTGGGAATGCAAATTAATATGTTCCTTTTGGAAGGATGTTTGGAGAGCATAGAGATCTAAAAATAGATCTGCCATTCAATCCTGTAATTCCTCTACTAGGTATATACCCAGAAGACCAAAAATCACATTATAACAAAGATATTGGTACTAGAATGTTTACTGCAGCCCAAGTCATAAGTGCTAAGTCATGGGAAAAGCACAAGTGCCCATCGATCCATGAATGGATTAATAAATTGTGGTGCATGTACACCATGGAATATTATGCAGCCTTAAAGAAAGATGGAGACTTTACCTCTTTCATGTTTATATGGATGAAGCTGGAACATATTCTTCTTAATAAAGTATCTCAAGAATGGAAGAAAAAGTATCCAATGTACTCAGCCCTACTATGAAACTAATTTATGGCTTTCATATGAAAGCTATAACCCACTTATAACCTAAAGAATATGGGGAAGGGGGAGAGGGAGGGGGGAGGGGGAGGATGGGCGGAGGGAGGATGATTGGTGGGATTACACCTGCGATGCATCTTACAAGGGTACATGTGAAACTTAGTAAATGTAGAATATAATGTCTTAACACAATAACTAAGAATGCCAGAAAGGCTATGTTAACCAGTGTGATGAAAATGTGTCAAACGGTCTATAAAACCAGTGTGTGGTGCCCAATGATTATATTAATGTACACAGCTGATTTAATAATAATAAAAAAAAGTAATTGCAAAAAAAAAAAAAAAAAAGAAGAAGGTTCTGTTACTTCTACTTATTTCCACTGGCTATTTTTTTTTTTTTTTTTTTGAGACAGAGTCTTAGTTTGTTCCCTCGGTACTGTGATGGCATCACAGCTCACAGCAACCTCAAACTTTTGGGCTAAAGCCATCTTCCCAAGCTTGGTGACTATGGCTCAAACAGCTAAGGCGCCAGCCACATACACTTAAGCTGGCAGGTTCGAATCCAGCCCGGCCTGCCAAACAACAATGACAGCTGCAACCAAAAAATAGCCGGGTGTTGTGGCAGGCACCTGTAGTCCCAGCTCCTTGGGAGGCAGGGGCAGGAGAATCACTTGAGCCCAAGAGTTGGAGGTTGCTGTGAGCTGTGATGCTATGGCACTCTACTCAGGATGACAGCTTGAGGCTGTCTCCAGAAAAGAAAAGCAATCCCTACGCGTCAGCCTCCTAAGTAGCTGGGACTACAGGCACCCTCCACAACTCCTAGCTATTTTTTTTAGATATGGGGTCTTGCTCTTGCTCAGGCAGGCCTCAAACTCCTAACCTAAGGTGATCCACCCGCTTTGACCTCCCAAAGTGCTAGGATTACAGGTGTGAGCCACTGTGTCTGGCCTCCACTGGCTTTTTTTTACACTAAGGAAGCAAAAGTATTCCTCATAATTCTTGGTGAAATAAAAAGGAACATAAAGAAGAAGTAGCAAAAACAGGGAAGAGGTAAAAACTTTAATGCTATCAAAGACACAAAAACATACTGAAACTATAAGCAAATAAAATTCTTTATTTAAAGTATAGCTCTCTTGTGGAAAAAAATTCTTTAAAGAACTTTTAAAAGTACTCATTATTCACTTCCTATATTTCCAGTTCATAAGCAAGAAAACTAAAAGGGTATTTCTCTTTATTTTTCTCTTAGCAAAAAAATCTCATGCTGTTATTATATAAATTGATTTCAATCAATATCACATCTAACTTTACTCTGTTGGCAACAGAACTACACAAATGAATCAAATTATTTATTCATGTACCTTTACCTTACCAGTTATGTACTATTAGCTGTCAAAAATAAAGTTTGATGTAGGATAGTTATTATCTGCTTAACTGCAGATGATCATGGCTTTTTATTTTAAGATTATCTGAACTTCTGAAATGTAATTAAAATATACAGTCCCAACAACTCAGGATTTTTTTTTAAGACTTACTTAAAATATTAACTATTTTAGTATCTGATTGCAAAAATAAATATAAAATTTAGCCCCAAAACAATGGGGCCCTTGCTTGTAATCCAGCCAGCAGCTGTAAACACTGTTATAAACTCTGACAGACTTTGTGCCCTTTACATTAGAAGACCTTACATTTTGAATACAGGAAATGCTTTAGTTTAAATAACCATTAATCTTTAATCTTGAATTCTGAGGACACAATCACAAAATAAAACTTATAGTTGCTTTTTTTCCCTGTTACAATGATCCAAGATATTAACTGCTCCACAGTAAACTTACCTTTTCAAAAGGTAGAAATTGTATTTGCAAAAATGCAGAATAAAACATTCAAAACTCATATTTAAAAGCATTTCATAATATTATATCTAAGGTGCACAAAAGACCCCAATGATCACTAGGAAATCTACCACAGTCCAGTTTTTCCAACCCGAGGAGGTCTAAACTTCGGGGAATAATGTGGCTCTCTTCTCCTGCTGCTCTGAAAAATATCCGATCAAAACGAAGCTTACAAGTAGAAGTTATTCCAAGATTAGAATTCATCTGTGTATCCCATGTATACTGGCAATGCTTGGGTTTGCCTAAAAACTCCCAGGCGTCCAAAATGTTGTTGGGTAAACCACCATATTTGGTAACCTGAAAAGAAAAAAAATGTTCTATAAGATTTACATAGCATTCCCCCCAAAAGATGTCTTTGCTATTACACCATGTCTAAGTGTAACAGTTCAAATTAGAATGTCAGAATTTATTAATGTACATATTCAAAATAACCAGTACATTATAACAAGTATTATGTTACTTTATTCACAATAGGTAATATAAAAATAGTAAGATAGCCAGGGAGGCTTAGAATATGCTCCTTCTCTTCTGCCATAAATAGTTTCCAGACTTTGGGTCAGATAAATCTCAGAAACCTGAGCACCCGTGGCCTATTATTGCTGTTTGTAAAAAATGAACTCAAGGGAAGACCAAGGCACGACTGCTACTCTCATCTACTAATTTATAGGTACAGCATTTATGTGATCCAGCAATGTCAATTACCTTCAGAGTTTTCTTTGAATTTACTAATAATTTAATTCTTCCTTTTCCCATTCACTCTAGGATTAGAAGAAATTATGTGATAAAATATGTACACAACATAAAGTTTGTCATTTTAACTAATTTTTTTTATTACTGTTAAATCACAGCTGTGTACATTAGTGCAATAAAGGGGTATAATGTGCTAGTTTCATATACAATTTGAAATATTCTCATCAAACTGTTCAACGTAGACTTCATGGCATTTTCTTAGTTATTGTATGCAGACATTTATATTCTGCCTTTAGTAAGTTTCGCCTGTACCCATTCTAAGATGCACCTTAGGTGTGGTCCCACCCATTACCCTCCCTCCACCCTAACCTCCCCCCTCCCTTTCCCTCCCTTGGCCCTTTCCCCATATTCTTGTGCTATAGTTGGGTTATAGCCTTCATATGAAAGCTATAATTTAGCTTCATAGTAGGGCTGAAAACATTGGATACTTTTTCTTCCATTCTTGAGATACTTTGCTAAGAAGAATATGTTCCAGCTCCATCCATGTAAACATGAAAGAGGTGAAGTCTCCATCTTTCTTTAAGACTAAATTTTAAGTGGACAGTTCTGTGGCATTAAGTACATCACACTGTTGTACAACCATCACCATCATCCATCATCTTCAGAAAATTTTCATATTCCCCAAATGAAACTCTGTGTCCACTAAACACTAATTTACCATTCTTTCATATCCTCACAGTCTCTGTATCTATGAATTAGACTAGCTTAGGAAATTCATATAAGAAGCATTATATATTTTCCTTTTTGACTGGCTTTGTTCACTTAGCATGTCTTTAAGGTTCATCCATATTGCAGCATGTGTCTAAAGTCTCTTTTTAAGATTGAGTAATATTCTATTGTATGTATATACCACATTTTAAAAAATCTATTCAGCTTTCAATGACACTTGGGTTACTTCCACCTTTTGGCTATTGTGTATAATACTGCTGTGAACATGGATGGGTGTATGAATACCTGTTCAAGTCACTGTTTTCACTTTTATATTTCTGGATCATATCCTAATTCTTTGTATAATTTTTTAAGATCCTGAAAATCTAATTATGTCTCAACTAAACTAAGGAGAAAGAGACTTTGTTTCAGATCTGGAAACATGAACATAAACATGTAGCAGGAAAAGAGAGTAAAAAAAGGTTAATAAACAGAAAGAAGGGCAGTGCCTATAGCTCAGTGGGTAGGGCGCTAGCCACATACACCAACGCTGGGAGGTTTGAACCCAGCCTGGGACAGCTAAAAACAACAATGACAACTGCAAGAAAGAAAAACAAAAAAAATTGCCAGACATTGTAGCAGGGGCCTGTAGTCCCAGCTACTTGGGAGCCTGAGGCAAGACAATCACTTAAGCCCAAGATTTTGAGGTTGCTGTGAGCTATGATGCCATAGCACTCTACCCAGGGTGACAGCTTGACTCTGCATCAAAAAAAATAAATAAACTAAAATAAACAGAAGGAAGGGGAAGAAATGTGAAGGGAGGAGGGGGAAAGGGAGGAAGAGAAGGAAAGGAAAGGAAAGGGAGGAAGGAATGAAAGAGAGGAGAAGAAGAAAAAAACGGAAACCTCAGAAAGAAGAGTATTAGGGACAACTATCATGGTCAAACCATCACAGCCACCTTTCATCTTTTTTTTTAAGAGATAGCCTGTCACCCATCCAGGCTGGTCTCAAACTCCTTGGCCTAAAGTAACCATCCCACCTCAGTCTCCCAATATTAGGATTACAGGCATGAGCCACCATACCCAGCCTGCCCATATACATTGAACTGCCTTTGTCACTCACTTCTTGATCCCTTAAATTTGTATCTCCTGCAAATATAACTGTAGCTGACTCTGGAGCCTCTTGCATTTTCTTTAAGACAATTTTTAGCTGATTCATTCGTTCCTTAGCATGCCCTCTGGTGCTCTCCAAATGGGAAGTCATAAGGTAAAATTCACTTCCCGACACACTCACCTGCAACAGGATAAAGAGTCATTAAAATTGTCAGCACACTATTCCATCAACTGGTATATTATTAAACTGAAATTTTATAACTAACATTATGCCTAACCCTCTGGGTCAAAAGAAGTATAAAGTGAGAACCATGTCCCCAAAGAAAACTGCTTAGCAAGCACATCCTACCCCAGATGTCACCTCCACTATGAGCCGTTCCCCAATATCCCCAGCTCTTCCATGGCTCCCTCCTCTACACTCCAACAGCATGCTAGACAGACTGCTTTAAAGGCTCCTCGACTAAATTAAAAGCACATTTCCCTCCTACAAAGTCATAAGTTATTTGCAATTAGAGATGGTTCTTATTTCTTGCTATATTACAAAGCATACATGTATTCAAAAAAATGTTAGTTAACTGAATGAGTATCATTTACCACTTGCACTTAAGACACTGACAACATACGATATGTCATTATGTAAGTGCCTGCAGAATCAAGTCCAATTCTTTCATACTGAGCATTCATGCTCTTCTATAATATGGATCCCACCTACTTCTCAACCTTCTGTCAAACTACCCTTCTCACATTCTCTGCACCCAAGTGAACAGAATGATCATCCATACTGGTATAAACACACTTCTTGCAGCTTGCAAAAGTTCACTCCTGGTGACTTCTCCACCTAGACTCCTCTTAATGTCTACATCTTACATATTTATTTTTCAGGGCCCAATTCAAATATCACTGCCTTCACAAAACCTTTACTAAACAATCTGGCTAAAAGCCATCTCTCCTTTTCTCTCAACTTCCATGGAATTATCATTTATACTTCTCCTGTGGCACTTAAGCCTTTCCTGTATTTTAGTTATGTATCTATTCTCCCATACTACTCTATAAACTGCATGACAGCAAGATTTACTTGATTCGTTTTTGTGAGTCTCACAGAGTACAACACTGTACCATGTCTAGAGCTGAAATAAAAAACATTACTTCAGAAAGCAAATGTGGGATGTTTGGAAACTCTCAAATATCTTTAGGAAAAAATATCTAATAAATTAGGAATTATATTTTCACAAGGAATTATATGTGAAAATATAATTCCTAATTTATTAGATATTTTGTATTTTAACTTTGTAAGTTAAAATATTTTAGATATTTTAACTTTGTGAGTTAAAAATTTAACTCACAAAGTTCTTTAAGACATATTTAAAAGACCATATGTAAGAAGCAATTTTTTCTGTGAAAGCAATAGTTTTAAAATAGGACAACATGAACTATAAAAAAGCCTATTCTTTTTATATAAAAGGCAATTTTCAAAAATTTACTTACATGAGCACATAATAGGTTTCTCATCATTTCGGTATCTGGAAAAGGAATAACCTCGTGGCTTTTTAATTTCACTTTTGACTTCTTCAACATTATAGCTGTGAAATATCCTTCTTCACGACCTTCAAAATTGTGAGGAAAATTACTTAATACCAGGAAATCTATATGTGGGCAAACTATCAGCTAACTATGAGGTTAAAACGCAGGCATTTGTAAATATGGTAGAATTAAAAAAATTCACTACCTATGCATTTCTTCTCAGAAAAGTAATTAGAGAATGAACTCCAGTAAAACGAGGAAGTAAATAAAGGGGGAGGAAGCATAGGATTCAGAAAACAAGAAATCCAAAGAGAATCCCCAAGAAAATGCAGAAAAAAAGTCCTACAAAGAAGAGAGACCCACAGAGACTAAGAGAGAACTCCCTTCTCAGGAATTCTGGATTAAAAGTACATCAAAATTAAAAATCACCTATTACATAAAAGTGGGGCCGGATACAGTAGCTCACGCCTATAATACCAGCACTCTGGGAGGCTGAGGCAGTTGGATTGCCTGAGTTCAGGAGTTTGAAACAAACCTGAGCAAGAGCGAGATCCCATCTATAAAAAATAGCCAGGTATTGTGGGGAGTGCCTATAGTCCCAGCAAGTAGGGAGGCTGAGGCAAGAGGACTACTTGAACACAAGAGTTCAAGGTTGCTGTGAGCTATGATGCAATGGCATTCTATCAAGGGTGACAAAGTGAGACTCTATCTTCAAAAAAAAAAATAAATAAATAAATAATATATAATATATATACATATACATATTACATAAAAGTGAAAGACAAAGAAAACACTATCCAGTTGACCCTTGAAAAATACAGGTTTGAACTGTATGAATCCCCTTATATATATTTGATCCTCTGCATCCACCAAATACAGATGGAAAATACATTTGCGGGATGTTAAACACACAGATATGGAGAGCCTGCTTTTCTTATACTCAAGTTCCATAAGGCCAACTGAGGGACTTCAGAGTACATGTGGATTTCGGTGTCCATGAGGGGAAAGGGGGTCCTGGAACCAATTCCTCATGGATTTGAAAAAACAACTATATATGAAAATCGTAAGATATAGTCAAAATGGTACTTTAAATGTACTTAGCAAAAATAAAATAGATGGGCAATCAGAAAACTAATTTACTCAGGGCAAAAGCTAGAAAAAGAACAAAATAAATAAAAAGGAATTAACATTAACAAAGACTTTTTGACAAAAGCATAACCATAATGCAATTTTTTTTTTTTTTTTTTTGAGACAAAGTCTCAAGCTGTCGCCCTGGGTAGCGTGCTGTGGCATCACAGCTCACAGTAACCTCCAACTTCTGGGCTCAAGCGATTCTACTGCCTCGGCCTCCCAAGTAGCTGGGACTATAGGCGCCTGCTACAACGCCTGGCTATTTTTTGTTGCAGCCATTACTGTTGCTTGGCAAGCCTGGGCTGGATTTGAATCCGCCAGCTCAAGTGTATGTGGCTGGTGCCTTAGCCACTTGAGCCACAGGAGCTGAGCCCATAATGTGATTATCATACTAAAAACTTAGAAATGAATTTCACCAAAAAGTTAGCATCTCAAATTTCAGGATTATATTTTCCTAAAAAATTATCTACCTCACTTTTTCACTCTTATTAACAGTAAACTGTATAAAATATTCTCCTATAATTCTTTTAGCATCCTACATCTTACTTTTCTCAAACTTATTTGTGCTTTTTCTTCTGTACGTTCTGATAGGCTAACTTTATCTTCTTTCATTCAAGGAAAAAAACAAGTTACATAATAGGAAAATTGTTACCTGTAATAATCTCATAATTACTTGCTCTCTTCTTTAGGAAACTATAATATGGGGGAATAACTTCCTGTAGAAATACCACATCAGGCGTGTACCTAATTAAAAACATCAAAAAAATAAAATAAAGTAAAATAAAATAAATAAATAAATAAATAAAAAACTAAGTGTGGGGCTCAGGTGTCCATTTTAACAAGCACTCCAGGTGATTTTTGTGGTCATTAAAGTTAAAGAACCATTGGAAAAAATAAAATAAAATAAAAAATAAAAACGTCAATTTATGATAAACACTGAGTACAACATCTCATTTTTAGCTATCTAGATGAAGGAAATTCCATGACATAATAAAAACACAAAACTATTACTGTCGAGGACAACTAATATTCAATGTTTCCACTGATCTTTGGTAACTATAAAATAAGAAAGATCTGTGCAATTTAACACATAGTACTGTAACAATCACATTTTAAAACTGGAATGACTGAAAATAGAAACTACTACTTTGAGAGACTACACCCCAATTTTTTTTTTTATTAAATCAATAGCTGTGTACATTAATGCAATCATGGGGTACAATGTGCTGGTTTTGTATACCATTTGAAATATTTTCATCAAACTGGTTAATCTAATAGATGTTTTTAATGTCCTCTCTTTGAAATCTCCTATTGAAGCCGTTATTATCCACAATGAAGAACACTGAGAGAACTTAAATGGTTTGTCCAAGGTCACAGAGTCTAACAGACCTTTTTGGTAATTTAAATATCATAGCAGTAATTACATATAAAGTTTAATAATAAAATAATACTAGAAGGCTTCTAACAAAAATGAGTTCTCTCTTCACTCCAGTCCGAAATCCTGCTCTCAGAGGAAATCATCTCATTTCCTTCAGATGCTTCCTCTCAGAGCTGGTCTTTGAACCCAGGTCAAATTCAAACCTTTAGATAACACTTACAAAGTCAAGTAGGAACACACCCCTCGAGCCCTCTCTGGGAGATTATTTAGATCCAGTCCATCAATATTCCAGGTAATGAAAGAGAATATGCTGCCATCTTCTTGCTGAGTATCTGCAGATGGGCTGATTTTAGAACTAGTAGAATCAGTTGCTTCTTCACTGGTTAGGTCAACACTGGCAAAATCAGAATAAAATACAACTTCACAAATAATCTA
Source organism: Loris lydekkerianus (assembly GCA_963574355.1). Taxonomy (NCBI): domain Eukaryota; kingdom Metazoa; phylum Chordata; class Mammalia; order Primates; family Lorisidae; genus Loris; species Loris lydekkerianus. The sequence continues at coordinate 23,948 of CAUYPK010064765.1, forward strand.
TACATTGAAGTAATTTAAGAATTATTATTTTTTTTTTTTATAGCCCTCTTTCCAAGAAGCCTAAATGTATCTGCCTAGGCTCGACTCCTGTAGCTCAGCAGGTAGGGTACTGGCCACATACACCAGGGCTGGCGGGTTCAAGCCTGGACTGGGCCTGCTAAACAATAAGGACAAAAAAATAGCTGGGCGTTATAGTGGGCGCCTGTAGTCCCAGTTACTTGGGAGGCTGAGGCAAGAGGATCACTTAAGCCCAGGTGTTTGCAGTTGCTGTAAGCTGTGATGCCATGGCACTCTACCGAGGGCGACATAGTGAGATTCTGTCCTGCCCCCCCCAAAATAAATAAAAATAAAGTATCTGCCTATAAGAGCAAAAGTCCTATGACTGAGAAAAAACAGATATTTTTATTACATTACCCAAATGTTTGCTCATTTACACAGTTGTTACAGCTAAGTCAACATCCTTCAATAATATGTCACTAAAATAATTTTAGACTAAGAAATGTAAGATTTCCAAATTTGTAATCATCATTTGAAGTAAGTTCTCATTGTAGCAGATAAACAATGGTTGCAAATTCTTTGCTACTCCCCTCTCTTTGAGTGCATCTGAATACCTTTCCCTCTGAACCTGGGCCTTAGTAAATTGCTCAATTACATAATACAGTAGAAAGGATATTCTGGGACTTCTGAAGCTTGGTCCTAAGAAGACCTGCAGCTTCCATTAAGGCCTTTTGCAACAAGCTCTCCAGGAACCCTGAACTGCCATGTAAGAAGTCCAAATACCCAAGATTGCCATGCTGGAGAGACCTATGTACGTGCTCCAGCCCACAGTCCTGCCTGAACCACATCAATGTCTCAGGCATGTGAGTGGAAGAACAATCATTGAAAGGTTTTATAAGCATTTATAAACTATAAATTTTAAAAATAAGTTTTTGTACTATAATTCAATTTAATGTCAGCATTTTACTTTTTATTCTGAAATAATTTCAGACTTTCAGAACTACAAAATCAATAGATTCCTATATACCAGGGGTATCCAAGCTTTTTTCTTCTCTAAGGAAATCAGAAGAATTAAGACTTGCCTTGGGGCACAAATTGAATACACAAACACTAATGAAATCTCATGAGCAAAGAAAAAAGAAGGGCCTGTGCCTACCTTTCACCACAGATATCAACACCACAGATAAGCAAAACAATCTTTATTACCTATATACACGAGTATAAGCCGAGTTTTTTTGGCACAAAATTTGTGCTGAAAAACCCGAACTCAGCATAAATTTTGTGCCAAAAAAAAAACTCGGCTTATACTCGAGTATATACGGTAATCAGTGTGCATTCTATGAGCTGCAGGTTGAACATCCCAGCTATATAGCATTCACTCACATTTTCCAATGTTAAAATTTTACTTAATATTTACTTGCTTAATACTTTTGACTCTGAAATATCTGCTTCAATTCTTTTGTAATATTTCCTTGAAATGAGGACATACTTACATATACAGTCATGTGTCACTCAGGTTCCCAGAAATTTGTTAGGCTACTTCAACATTATATAAACATTACAGAACAGTATACAGACCTAGATATTGTAGCCTACTACACATTTAAGCTACATAGTATATGTTATATTGCTCCTAGGCCACAAAGTTGTACAGCATGTTACTGTACCAAATACTGTAAGCAACTGTAACACAATGATTAAGTATTTGGTATTTAAACATATCCATGGTTTTATAAGCATGGGATCACCATAGTAGATGCAGTCCATTGTTGATCATAATATTGTTATGTATGTAGTACATCACTGTATACCCTAGTATGATTATCGAAAATCAGGGGGCCTAATATTACCTAAAGACCTAGTCAAATTTTGCCAACTAGTATCTTAATCCAGGATCACAGGTTGTATTTAGAAGGCATGTCTCGCCCAACCAGTGTGGTGGGGCTCACGTCCGTAATCCTAGCGCTCTGTGAGGCTTGAGGTGGGTGGACTGCCTGAGCTCACAGGTCTGAGACCAGCCTGAGCCAGAGTGAGAACTCAGCTCTTAAAAAAAAAAAAGGCTTGGCGCCTGAGGCTCAAGCAGCTAAGGCACCTGAGCTAGCTGGTGCGAATAGAGCCGGGGCCCACCAAACAACGACGGCTGCAACCAAAAAATAGCTGGGCCTTGTGGCAGATGCCTGTAGTCCCAGCTACTTGGGAGGCAGAGGCAGGAGAATCACTTGATCCCAGGAGTTGGAAATGGCTGTGAGCTGTGATGCCACCGCACTCTACCCAAGGCAACAGCTTGAGGCTCTGTCTCAATAAATAAATAAATAAATGAAATAACCAGGCATTGTGGTGGATGCCTGTAGTTCCAGCTACTCAGGAGGCTGAGGCAAGAGAATCCCTTGAGCCCAAGAGTTTGAAGTTGCTGTGAGCTGTGACACCACAGCACTCTACTGAGGGTGACAAAAAAAAAAAAAAAGGAAAAAGAAAGCATGTCTCTCACAGCAACCTCCAACTCTTGGCTTAAGCGATTCTCTTGCTTCAGCTTCCCAAGTAGCTGGGTCTACAGGCATCTACCACAACCATTTTTTTTGGTTATAGTTGCCATTGTTGTTTGGCAGGACCAGACTGGATTCGAACCCGCCAGCTTCGGTGTACGTGGCTGACACCCTAGCCACTTGAGCTACAGGTGCCGAGCCAGCATGTCTCTTTTAATCTCCTTTAATGTGGAACAGTTCTTCAGTCTTTGCCTCTCATGATCTTGACATTTTTGAAGAGTATGGTCCATTTACTTTATAGCATGTCCTTCAGTTGGGTCTGTCTGATATTTTCTAATGATTAGAATCAGGTTATGCATTTTTTGGCAGGAATTGCACAGAAGCAAAGTTATGTCCTTAGTGCATCGTATCAGGAGGCACCTATTATGGATTTGTCTCAGTACTGGTGATATTAACTTTGATCAAATGGTTAGGACACTGTCATCAGTTTTTTGTAATCCTTATTCTATAGATTAAAACATGTTCTTATCAATTATCCTGTTGCTTGAACTGTATCAGATTTGCTTGAACCGTATTGGATTTGATGGGAGATGAGAGTAACCAGTTTTAAAGTGGTTCTTGAGTCCTCTTGGCATATTTCCAACATCTTCTGGGCACATCCTTACTTTCTGACACCACAGATATTCCAGGCTCATCTTATATGTTACTTGCTGCTGCTCTGAAGTCAATCATTTCTAAGGAGTCTTTGGTTCCTTTCAGTAAAGAATGGTATTTAGAAGTGACAATCTAGGTACTAGATGAACTTAATGTCATTTTTTTTTTTCTTAGATAGAGTCTTATTTTGTCGCCCTCCATAGAGTGCTGTGGCATCACAGCTAACAGCAACCTCAAACTCTTGGGCTTAGGCGATACTCTTGCCTCAGCCACCTAAGTAGATGGGACTACAGGCACCTGCTACAACGCCCGGCTATTTTTTGGTTGTAGTTGTCATTGTTATTTGGTAGGCCAGGATAGATTCAAACTCACCAGCTCTAGTGTATGTAGCTGATGCCCTAGCTGGTGAGCTACAGGTGCCAAGCCTTAATATCACTTCTGAGGCAAAAAAAATATCTTTTGAGGGCTTGTGGCTCAGTGAGTAGGATGCTAGTCCCATATGCTGAGGGTGGTGGGTTCAGGCCTGCCCCTGGCCCCGGCCCAAATGAAAAAAAAAAAAAATAGCCAGGCATTGTGGCGGGTGCCTGTAGTCCCAGCTGCTCAGGAGGATGAGGCAGGAGAATCGCCTAAGCCCAGGAGTTGGAGGTTTCTGTGAGCTGTGTGATGCCGTGGCACTCTACCGAGGGCGATAAAGTGAGACTCTGTCTCTACAAAAAAATAAATAAATAAAAATCATTTGAGTCATCTTTTTACATTAGAAAATAAATTTTCATGAGCACTGTTTAAGTGGAAAACTTCCTTTGTGAATTTCATCCTCCCCCAAAATGCTTTCTCACTCATATTTTTTTTTCAAAGTTTTACCACCAAAGAAAAAGCCAAATGATTCCAAAGCCTGATCAAAGATATTATTTCCTTCCTTTTTAATGAAAGCATTAAAAGCAGAAAGAATTATTAGTTCTTCATTTCTGTTAAATCTTTTCATTCACAAATTGCACTTTAAATTCACAAACAGTAGAACCTCTGTAAGCTGACCACCCAAGGGACTATAACTGGTTAACATATAGACGTGGTCAACATAAGGAACTACGCCTACTGTACTAATACATCTATATGGTATATGTATAGTTTATGAAAATTAGGTCAAGTTGAGGTGGGCAAGGTAGGGATGTGGCCAACTATGAAGGTTCTATTATTAGAATTATCAAACACAAAGGTATTCACCACATTAGCCCCCTTACCTATCCAGCACACATTATCTTTCCAAAGTATAAAAGTACCCACGTACAACTCAATCTACCTTACACAAAATCATAAACACTCCCTACTTTCCTCAAGAGAAGACAACAACTGTTATGGGGTAATGATGTAGAGAGAGCATAATGGTGTCATCAATCATAGCTAACATTTACTAAGCTCTTACCATGTGTCGGGCACTATTTCAAGTGTTTTACATCTCTTAACCTTACAACAAACCCACGATGTTGGTACTATCAAAGCAAAGAGATTATACAGTTACTAAATGGCATAGGTGGACTTAGAACCTTTGAATTTTGGCTCCAAAGTCCGTGCTCTGTTTTTTGCCTCCTTTATTTTTTAAATTAAATCATAGCTGTGTACATGAATGCGATCATGGGGCACCATACACTGGTTTTATAGACCATTTGACATTATGTTCATCACACTGGTTAACATAGCCTTCCTGGCATTTTCTTATTGTGTTAAGACATTTATATTCTACATTTACTAAGTTTAAGATGCACCATAGGTGTAATCCCACCAATCACCCTCCCTTCACCCATCCTCCCCCCCATTCCCCATATTCTTAGGTTATAACTGGGTTATAGCCATAAATTAGTTTCATAGTAGGGCTGAGTACATTGGATACCTTTTCTTCCATTCTTGAGATACTTTACTAAGAATATGTTCCAGCTCCATCCATGTGAACATGAAAGAGGTAATGTCTCCATCTTTCTTTAAGGCTGCATAATATTCCATGGTATACATATACCACAATTTATTAATTCATTCGTGGATGGATGAGAGTCCGTGCTCTTACTATGCTATCCTTTCCTCCTCCAGTTTCACTGTAATCCAATTTCATATCTTAGTAATTCATGCAACAGCCACATTATCTAATGTGGGAAGAAAAACTAAACTGTAACAAAAACTTCCATTCAGAAAAAGGGAAGAGAAGTAAACTCCAAAATCATGCTCTTCAGAAATACTAAAGGAACTAGCAAATCTTAGGGGTACGATTTGTTAACTTCCATCCTAAGCAAATCTAGTCAGTGTACCTGGTGTCTCTTCGGTTCTATGTTCTAGGCTGTTGCTCCTCAACTTTAAATGAACTGGGGATCCTGTCAAAATGCAGATTCTGATGCAGCAGATCTGGGATAGGGCCTATAATTCTGCTTGTCTAACAAGCTGCTAGTCCAGGGTCCACCCATGGAGTAACAAGACATTGGCACATAAGCTGGCTCCACATTACAACAACCTGGGAGAATTTATTTATTTATGTATTTATGAGACTGAGTCTCACATTACAACAACCTAGGAGATTTTATTTAAATAATTTATTTATGAGACAGAGTCTCACTTTGTCGCTGTAGCATCATAGCTCAAACTATTGTGCTCAAGAGATCCTCTCGCCTCCCTTCTGAGCAGCTGGGACTACAGGTACCCGCTCTATTTAGAGATAGTGTCTCCCTCTTGCTCACTGGTTACAAACTCCTGAGCTCAAGCAATCTAACCTCCCTCCCCACTGAAGGATTACAGGTGTGAGCAACTGTGCCCTAGCCTCACTTGGGAGATTTTAGTTGTTGCTGTTAAAACTTTATTCAAATGAATATGAGGGTACAATTTTTAGGTTACATTGTTCTCACTTCCAGGGTAAAGTTCCATTTGTAGAAAAGCTCCTCACCCAGGGGGGTATGTCATGTACCCTCACAATGTGCATGTTAGGTGGGAACCCACCTCACGCCCTCCCTCCTTTTGCTGTACGTCCCCCCCCCACTACCCCCCAAACTAGTGTTTTATTGTTCTTATGAGCATGTAATTGTTAATATACTGATTTCATATTAGGAAAGAGTACACGGATATTTATTTTTCCAGTCTTGTAATAACTTTACTGAGAAGAATGTATTTCAATTCCATCCAGACAAATGTAAAAGATGTGAAGTCTCGGGCAGCACCTGTGGCTAAAAGGAGTAGGGCGCCGGCCCCCTATGCCGGAGGAGGCGGGTTCAAACCCAGCCCCGGCAAAAAACTGAAAAAAAAAAAAAAAAGGAAAAAAAAAAAGATGTGAAGTCTCCATCTTTTTTAATGGCTGAATAATATTCCCTGGTATACATATACCACAGTTCGTTGATCCATTCCTGGGTTGATGGGAACTTCGGTTGCTTCCACGACTTGGCAATTATAAACTGAGCTGCAATAAACATTCTAGTGCAAATGTCTTTGTGGTAAAATGATTTTTATCTTTTGGGTAGATACCTAGTAATGGGACTGCAAAACAAAAAGCCTATGAGGGATAAATGGCCCCACTCCAGACTAATTAGACTCTCTGGGGAGTGGGGGCCCAAAGAAAAGTATCTTTTTTTAATTCCCTAGATAATTCTAATAGGCAGCTAAAGTTCAGCACCACTGTTTTAAGAGGATTTCTCTTGTCTTTCCTGGGAGACACTAAAGACAGATTCCAATGTAGGGGGCTAAATCACTTTAGTATTCAAACTCAGTGTTTGCTGATATTCCAGTTATTCACTTAAAAACTGAAATTCCGGGGCGGCGCCTATGGCTCAAAGGAATAGGGCACCAGCCCCACAGGCCAGAGGTGGCGGGTTCAAACCCAGCCCCGGCCAAAAACTGCAAAAAAAAAAAAAAAAAAAAAAAAAAAAAAACATAAACAAAAAACCGAAATTCCTGCCCCATTCATTTAAGATAACCAAACCCCCTTCTCGGCGTGCTTGAGTGTTTCTGATACGTTAAAATTTTCCAAGCCGGGCATGACTCAAGCCTGTAATCCTAGCATTCTGGAGGCTAAGTCAAGTGGACAGCTTGAGCTCTTGAGTTCTAGATCTGAACATCTCGAATAGAAAAACTGAGACAAGAGAATTGCTTGAGCCCAGGAGTTGGAGGTTGTAGTGAGCTATGATGCCACGACACCCTACCTAGGGCAGTAACTTGAGACTCTGTCTCAAAAAAAACCCCATATCTTCCTATTCATTTCTTTTTGCCCTTTATTTCCATTTCGCAAAAGCCAATATGAAAACTCTAATCAGGTCATGCCCCATGAAAACGCAGGCCTTAGAAATACCCTGAAGCTTTTTCTCTTAGTTAACTAAACTAAAAACCTCATTCTCATTGGTACTTGACCAACCAGCTAAACAGCAACTTTGTTTTTGCCAATTTACTATTCTGAAGGAGGAGATTCCTAGTAGTACCCTATGCCACCACTACTCAGCTTGATCCACATTTTTTCTGACGATTTTTTTTTTATGAGGCAGAGTTCCAGTCTGTCACCCTTGGTAGAGTGCTGTGGCATTATAACTCACAGCAATCTCAAACTCTAGGGCTTGAGAGATCCTCTTGCCTCAGCCTCCCAAGTAGCTCGGACCATATGGGCACCCTCCACAACATCTACCTAATTTTTGTACTTTTGGTAGAGATGGGGTCTCACTCTTGTTCAGCTTAGTCTCAAACTCCTGAGCTCAAGGAATCCACCCACCTCTGCCTCCCAGAGTACTAGGATTTCAGGCCAGGCCCTGAGGGATTTCAAAGAACCCACTTACTCTGTTCCAACTTATTAGTTACAATTTAGTCTGTTGCAACTAACAGACAATAACTTGGGTTGATATAAACAAAACAGAATTTATAAGGAAATAGAAACATCTCACAGAGCCAAGTATAGTAAGACAGCCATGCTTAAAAAGGGCAATCAAGGGCTTTTGGTCAATCCAACAAATCAGCTTCCTTCTAGTTCATTCTTTCTCTGCAAACCACTGTTTTCAGATTCCCTGTCCATAATAAAAGGGTATGAATCCCCATAGGTGCTAAATTAACATGTTACAGTTGCAGCTCCACAGAAGATTCAGACTTGACTCTCTTGGTCCTACTCCTGAAATCCAGTAGAGAGGATCTGAACAGTTTGAGCTAGGTGAACACCTCTTAGTCCAAATGGCTGTGGCTACAACAATACAACAATCTGTCTAGCCACAGACAGATCGATGAGTCAGTGGACAATTTCCCAACAAGAGGCCAGGTAGATAAAGAGATGATCTTATCACATCTGTAAATCTGTGCAACTGAAAAATCCAAAGAAAGGCTGCCCAGATAGCTGGGAACACTTTACCCATTCAGTACGTATTTATTGAGAGCCTAATATGTACCAAATACTGTGTTAGACTTGGGAAATCAGCAGCATATTAAAACACATACTCCACTTTACTAATAATTTATCTCTCTACCAGATACTATAAAATATTGAACAGCAATTATAGTATGTACTAAGTTATTGTAACAGGGGCCATGCAGGATGCCATTGGAGTTATCTAAAAGGTGAATTTTAGCTAGACTTGGGACATCAGGAAAAGCTTCCTGGAGATAAGTTATGTCTAAGGTAGGGCCTTAAAGATATACATTAATTACAAGGAAGGAAAAAAAGGAAAAATTCAAATAAAGGTAATAAAAATATTTTCAAAAGTTAAAAGAAGAAAACGGCCCACTAGAGAAAGTGAAAGTTTGATATACCTGGAACTTTTTGTGGAATAGGAAAGGCAGGGCAGCAGCAGACCCACTTGGGAAGATAGGCAGGGGCCAAACTGTAGAGGAACTTATAGGACAGCTGGACTTTATTTTTCTTACTATTACCTTTTAAATCAATCTCATGACACATTTGGACTTTATTTTAAAGCAACTAACCAGGCTGGGCACCATGAGCTCAGGAGGTTGAGACCAGCCTGAGCAACAGCAAGACCCCGTCTCTAAAAATAACTGAGTTGTGGCTGGCGCCTATAGTCCCATCTACTAGGGAGGCTGAGGCAAGAGAATCACTTGAGCCCAAGAGTCTGAGGTTGCTATGAGCTGTGAAGCCACAGCACTCGAGGGCAACAAAGTGAGACTCTGTCTCAAAATAAATAAATAAATAAATAAAATAAAGTAGCAAACCAATGTGGGGAGGGGTTAAGGACATGTGAAACCATTCCTGATCCCATCCCACTCCCCATTTGGTAGAGCTGAAACTGGGGAGAGAGATTGAAATAACCAGAGTGGAAGTGTATTTAAAAAATATTAAGGCTCAACACCTGTAGCTCAGTGAGTGGGGCGCTGGCCATATACACTGGGGCTGGCAGGTTCAAGCCAGACCTGGGCCTGCTAAACAGCAAGGGCAACTGCAACAAAAAAATAGCTGCGCGTTTGTAGTTCTAGCTACTTGGGAGGCTAAAGCAAGAGAATCGCTTAAGCCTAAGAGTTGGAGGTTGCTGTTAGCTGTGACCCCACGGCACTCCACCAAGGGCAACAAAGTGAGACACTGTCTCAAAAAAAAAAAAAAAAAAAAAAAAAAAAAAAAATAAATATATATAAATATATATATATATTTGAAAAAAACACACAAAAAAAAAAAAGCCAGTCCGCAAAATTTTTTGAACACAGTAAACATGGAACCCCGCTCACCG
>CAUYPK010064766.1:0-44333 GCA_963574355.1 Loris lydekkerianus
AAATGCCAGGAAGGCTATGTTGAATATTGGGATGAAAATGTGTCAAATGGTTTATGAAGCTAGTATATGATGCCCCATGATCATATCAATGTACACAGCTATGATTTAATAAAAAAAAAAAAAAATAAATAAATAAATAAAAAAAAACCAGTCAGTTCCTATGCTGGCAGCAAAAGAACCTTACCTGACAATAATATTATTGCCATTATAGGAAGCTCATCAGAAAGAATTTCAAGTTTGATAAATAACATTTTATTACTCCAACATTTTTCTTCTACCAAGTATTTTCTCTGTAGGAAATATTTCCTAACATTTCACTTTTCACAAGCAAATGGTATCAGAATATGCTTGTAAACACTGACATACTGATGAAGATGAACAGATGCATACTCATATAAAATGTATGATTTAAAACTGTAAAGAAGAAACTTTCATCCTTCCCTTTGGTTTTCCTCTTAACTCTGTTCTAAATACTTTTCAGACTCCTCTTATAAACCTCTTTTTTCTCTACCTGCATCTTATTTTATAGGATTTCATCTTTAGCTTTCTTTTGTTTTCTCTCTATGTAGTTTCTCTCAGGTCCCCACCTCAAGGCCATATATTGCTTCTAAGTTCCATACCTATTTATACAGTTGCCTTTTGATGTGGAATATTCAAGGTCAATACATGTGAGAGTGGATTTAATATCTCCGCACGTATACTTGCTTTTCCCTTTATAGTCTTTATTTCAGTTAATGACCGAGATCTACTTAATCCTTTGGGAAACTATTGAAGAGACATCTACTCTAGATGGTAAGGGAGGGACGGGGGGGGGGGGGCTTCCAGGAGGAGGTGACACTTAAACTAAATAACTAATCAAAAGGAGACTGAGTGAGTTGTTTGGGGGTGAGGCAGTATGGATTACTTCCACCTATGCGGGGGAAGGGGCCAAAAGCGCAAAGAAAAGTAACACCACACTTCTGAAAGTGAAAGTAATTTGAAATCAATGAAGCATACTTGCTTTTTTGGTAGGAAGGAAGGCAAGAGATATGGTTGGAAAAATAGGCAAGAAATAGATCATGATTATATACTGATTTTATAGTAGTATTGAGTATATTGGATAATGCAATGATACATTTCTAAACTATTAAGAATAGAGTATAAATGTCTTACCACAACAAATAAGTGAGGAGATGGTTATGTTAATCAGTTAGAAGTAAGCATTCCACATTGTATATCAAATCAGCACATTGTACCTCATAAATGCATTAATGTACACAGTTCTGATTTAATAAGAATTTTAAAAATTAAAAAAAAAATAAATAGATCATGAAGAATCTTTTAGGGCGTGCGAAGGAGTTTGGGCCTTGTACTATCAAAATAGACTTCACAGATGTGATGTGTTTGTGCTCCTGCCCTAAACACAGACCACTGTTGCTCTAGTATTTGCAGATTCACTTCTTTTTGGCACCCTTTTCCCTATGCTCCAGAATCTGACCTTTACTTTTCTTCCAGAATGATTTTTTTCTGGACCAAATATCTGATATTACTTCACTGCTAACAGTTTTTTTAGTGACTCTTCATCCTCTGAAACAGAAGTAGCAATTACCAAGGCCCACAGGGGCCAGGCAGGTGGTATTTGTGACCACTGACTAGAGCAGCCCAGATGGGACTATTGCAGCGTGGTGACAGCACTGCCTGTGAAATATGGAAAAACGTGGTCAGAATTCCCAGTTCTTTAAGAGAGGCTGGAAATCCAGCTTGTTATATCATTTTTTTTTTTTTTTTTTTAGATTTTAAATAACTAGTTGAATATTTTTAAGTATGGCATGAGCTAAACAAACTACTTGTGTAGGTTGTGGGCAACAGAACCCCAGACACCATTTACCCTCCTAAACTCTGGTAGATTGTTGCAGTTCTGAGGTGACAGTTGAAGACAGCCTCTGCTAGGGAAATCATGGTACAGATGGAGAGGAGGGGCCAGAAACAGATAAATCTTAGTGATTGGTTGTGTGGGGTATAATCACTAGAAGGAACGTAGAACATTTTCCTAGTGGATGATGGATGACAAGTTCTAATTTTGCTAAAAATCCTAATTTATCATATTGCCTAATTGCATTTATTGAATAGATCTGCTTTTCACAGGGACCAGCTTACTAGATGTATTTCACATATCTCAAGTAACCAGACATCTGTGAATTATACATCATTCCTGAGCAAAACTCTAGGAAAGATAATTAAATGCAAAACAAATGGAGGTTTTAAGAACTTGGTGGTCACTAGGAACAACTAAGATTCTTGAAACATGAACCATGTTAAATTCAGCTCATTAGTTTGGTGCTTGTTTGCTTTGTTAAGAATGCTGGGCTGTCGGGTCATACAGAGAGAGAGTTTGAGAGAGGAAGCACACTTTATAAAATTTCTCCAAGCTGTTCGCCCTTGCTAGGTACCTGATAGTCATTGGATTTCTTAGCCTAAACATCCAATTTCTCATATTCTACCAGATTTCTATTTTTAAGTATTCACATGTTATCCTAGTCTCCCTCTTGCCATTTTATTTTTCATTTTTAAAATTCTTTCATTTGCTTTTCAGTCATGAATAAAGTAACGGTGTTCTTCTCTTCTACTTAATGGGCTTTAGAAACTTCTAGTTTTCCCGAACTAAAATTTCATTAATAACTTTCATTTAAATCTCTACTATTATTATACTCATTGCATATATATTTACCTCTCTGATTCACAGTTCTTTTATTATAGATAAATTTCCACAACTATGACATTCTTTCCATGTTTTTTAATAGCTATTTTGTAGTTACTGGAGTAACTAAGAACAAAGACGCTTATACATGCTTCATTCACACCTACGATGGTAAAAGAACACAAAAAAGACATACTTTTCCTTTTAATTGCTTTTTTTTTTTTTTTTTTTTTAGGACTAAGTAGGTATGTGGAATGAAAGACATAATGAGAGGGATGGGTTATATTTGCCACATGTATGGCTTATAGAAATGCAAGCCATGGATAAACTGAAATTATAAATGAGACTGGTTTTATTGTTAATTACATCCAAGTAGGCAAACAACCACGATATTTCTGTCTGGGAAAGTAATGAATTTTCACTTCTCTTTTAGTATAGGTTAAAAAGAAACCTTGGCATGGATAAAAAGGCCATTCTTCGGCTCATTTTCATAAAACCCACCACAATGTTCTAATCCCTCAGTAATAGGAAATGTTGTGATGACATCAGATTACTTCAGATATGAAATGAAAGCTTGGGAACATGTCCCTGCAACTTTCATTCTTGTGTTTTTACTGTGGTATTCTCTACGGTTTGCTTTATGTCCAAGTTTCTATCACAGTTCAAATTGTGTTTACTTCACTTCTAGAGGTGAAGGCTGACACAGTGGGGGTTTTTTGGTTGTTGTTTTTTGAAATAGTCTCACTTGTTGCCCCTGGTAGAGTGCTCTGGCGTCATAGCTCACAGCAACCTCAAACTCTTGGGTTCAAGTGTTTCTCTTGCCTCAGCCTCCTGAGTAGCTGGGACTACAGGTGCCCACTACAATGCCTGGCTATTTTTTAGAGATGAGGTCTTGCTCTGGTTCAGGCTGGTCTCGAAACTGTGAGCTCAGGCAATCATCCACACACCTGGACCTCCCTAGGATTTCAGGTGTGAGCCACCATGCCAATCGTAGTGTTTTCTTGATTATATAGGTTTTTGGTATACTATCAACTTATCCTCTCACTCAAGTAAGATAAATAAAAGAAGAAAATAGGAGAAGAAAAACAGTAATATTTTGGAGTGATGGAGCTGTTTCACATCCTGATTATGGTGACATTCACACAAAGGTATACATTTGTCAAAGGTCACAGCACTGTACGCAAAAAAAGGACTGAAACTTACTGTGGGTAAATTATCCTTCATTAAAAATTAGTGGGAGAGAGAGAGAGACCACCTAAGTCCTAAGACTGTCCATGTGTCATCCAGGAAAAAGTCCTATGCCATAGTCCCATGGCACATTTATATTCTGATGGTAATTTCTCCTGTTAATAATTACAAATATTACTGATGTAACCTTCAGTACAACTCAATTTAGCATTCCTTCTCTTGTTTTAAAAACTTTCAAAGGGCAGCGCCTGTGGCTCAAAGGAGTGGGGCTCTGGCCCCATATGCCGAAGGTGGCAGGTTCAAGCCCAGCCCCGGCCAAAAATCACACACACACACACAAAAAATCCTTTCAAAGAAAATAGTTCTCAAAAACCATTTTGCCTTCCTATCATTTGTTTCTCAGAAGTTTAAATTTAAATGTGTGCTAACAATATCAAACTGATTAATTGAGCGTGGTGGATGGCCAGCCTCCACAATGGCCCCAGTGATTCCTGCCTCCTGGTCTTCACACTCCTATAGAGATATATACTCCCACAATGAAAAAGGATAACGAGGAAATGACAAGAGTATGACTTCCTAGCCTCGGCCATAAAGTGTTAAAGTTTCTGTCTTATTCCGAGGGAAGCCAGCTGCCCTGTTATCAGGATACTCAGTATCCTGAAGCCAGCTGCCCTGTTATCAGGATACTCAGCCGTACAGAGATGTCCACATAGTGAGGAACTGTGGCATGATGAGAGGGGGCTGTCTTAGAAGGGGTTCCTCAAGTTCAAGGGAAGCCTTCATATCACTGATGTCTTGAATATAACCTTGTGAGAGACCTAGAGCCAGAGTCATCTGGTTATGCCAGCTCTAATTCCTGACCTATAGACACTGTGAGATAGTAAATGTGTGTTATTGTTTTATTTAAGCTGCTAAATTTAGGAATAATTTAGGGATAAATTTAGGGATAATTTGTTATATAGCAATAGACAAAAAAATGCACTCATTTTATTTTTCTGAAATATATTCAAAGTTAAATATTCTAGAATACCATTTGCTGGGATTTTAACCTTAATGATATTAAGGAATAAATTGAGAATGTTGCCCTTTATAGGTTTACATTAAAACTAATTTTTAGGACAAAGAGGATGGCCAGTAAATGATGGCTAGGGAGTATGTTTTTAGTCATAGCCCTTGTTTGAATAAAACAAATGAAACCTAATCAAAGTAAAAGAAGCTAGGTTGAAAGAGGCCAAGATGTGAGAATTGCTTGAAGCCAGGGGTTTGAGAGCAGTTGAGTAAGAGCCAGATTCCGTATCTACAAAATATTAAAACAAAATATTATCCAGGCATGGTGGTACATGCCTGTAGTCCCAGCTCCTTGGAAGGCTGAGGCAGGTGGATTGTTTGAGCCCAAGCATTTGAGGTTGCTATGAGCTCTGATGACACCCTGCACTCTAACCTTGGTGATAAAACAAAACAAAACAAAAAGATATATTGGAAGGATAAAAAGCTCACAGAAGTTATGTTCAAGAGGAATAGCTGCGTCGTGGGAATTGGGAAGTTGTCCGATGGTGGCCCCTTCCTCCTCTCCCTTTCCCTTATCTCTCTGTCTCTCTTTTGTCTATTTCTTTACTTCCTTGTCCTTACATCTTCTTTTCTCTTTCTGTCTCCCACATTCACTCCACATCACTGTTTTAATTTTCTTTATTTCTCTTTTCTTGTCCTCCTCTCTCTTCATTGTTTATTTCCTCATTCCCTCTCTACAGCTTTCAGTCTTTACTTCCTTTTCTTTGTTACCCAGCCCCTTGTCTCCCCTTCCCTCCTTTTTCCTCCCCCCGTCCCCCCTTCCCTCCTGCTTTCCTTTTCTATTTCTCTCTATCTTTAGTTTCTTATCACATATGCTTTCTTTGAATTTTTCTTACCCTTGTTTTCTGAAGGATGCCTGCCTTCCCCCCTTACTTCAGTCTTGGCTTGGGATCAACTCTAACTCCACTTCTAAGTGACATTTACAAGTTCAGGCCTACTATGTTTGATTATAGTAGAGATTGCAAATGGGCTATGCATAGCTGAATTTAGCTTGCAAATGTGTTTCATTTGGTCCAGTCTATATTTCTCCCAAGTTTACTTGTTGGTCATAAATTTAAAACATTAAAGAAGCATAGATTGAATCAAGCAAAACACCCTTCAACTCATCAGTGGTCTGGAGTATATCTTTGTATATTACAGATTAGTCTCATAGTGAACATTTATTGTGATAAATTACGTTGAAAATATCACATTTTATTCAAGTATTTAAGAAGTCAGAAACATTCTTTATGAGTATTTACGTAAAATATTTGAAATATTGTGCTTAAAATGTAAGCTTGGGACATTTAGAAAATGTAAAGACGAGAAATATCACATTTTCAGATGATTTTAATGAAACATTAATTATACTAAGTAAGGTCAAACTGTTAGTTTTCTTTCATTGTTTCAAATTTAGAAGAAAATCCATAAATATAAGATGTCCTAGCTTTTGATGCAGTGGAGTCCAACATATCTGAAGACGCTAATGCTCTTAAAATTAGAGTTTTAAATGATACACAAAGTATTGGAGGTCCACGTCAACATCATCCTGTATGGAAACATGAAACTTGTTCAACTAGTAGCTAAAGGACAAATTTCCTTGTGTCCATGAACGTAAGTTAGCACATTCTTATTCTCCTTGTTAGTGAAGACTGGATCCCATGAATGTGTTTTCATTCTTCAGCTGGTTCTAAGCTCCTTTGGCATGCTCAGTTTCTTCTATTCTCAGAGAGAAGCATAATATTCCTCATATGTGCATATTCCACAAGCACCTTTGATTAATTAACCAACTGATACTGTAGTTTACAACTGGGACCCTATCAGACATAATTCTTTTCAAATATGTTACATACACATACATTGCAATCATTTTTCAGGTCAAGGATCATAAATTATACTCCTGAAATACCTATCAGTATCGTTTTAAATAATGTTTGTTTTCTGTTTATAAAGCTGATTTGTTATCATTGTAAAATTATCAGGAAATAATGAAAATCTAAAGAAGAAGATGGTGTTATTTGGAAGGTGATTTTAATGAGGATTCTGCCCTTATGAATATGATTAACACTCTTAATCCGCATTGAGGTGCTGCATTGAGTTACCGTCTTGAAGCAGAGAGTACCCCTTCTCAGATACCAGTCTTGCCAATGCCTTGACATTGAACTCCTCAGCTTCCAGAATCATGAGACAGAAATTCCTATTGTTTACAATTTAGTCTGTGGTATTTTGTCATAGCATGAAGAACAAAGATAGTATATATATATATATATATATATATATATATATATATATATATATATATATATATATATATATATATATATATATATATACCCTGAAGTAAGATTGCTGAACTAAATATTAATTGTAGTTCTATTTTTAATATTTTGAGGAATCTCTATGCTATTTTCCCTAACAGCTGTGATAATTCATATTTGTGCCAACAATATGCAGGATTTATTTTCTCCACATCCTTGACAACACTGACAACTCTTTTGCCCTTTTGATACAAGCCATCCTTACAGGGATGAGATGTTATCTCATTATGATTTGATTTGCATTTCTCAGGTGATTAGTGATGCTGAGTACCTTTTCATGTACCTGCCAGCTATTGTATGTCTTTTTTTGAGAACTCTCTATTTGGATATTGGTTTATTTTTTTCAATGACAGTGTTTATTTTTTGATATATCAGATTGTTTATGTTTCTTACATTTTTCAGTATTGATCCCTTGTCAAGTACTTGTTGTGCAAATATTTATTCTTTTTGTTGCTATTGTAAATAAAATTATTTTCTTACAGATAGTTCATTGTTTATAGAAATTCCACCTTTTTTTTGCATGTTGGTTTTGTATCTTGCAACTTTATTTGTTGTAACTGACTTCTTTTAGTCTGTAGGGATTTCTATATATAGAATTATGTCATTTGCAAACTGAGATAACTTTTGTTCTGCCTTTCTGATTTGGATTTTTTTGTTTCTTTTTCCATGTCTAATTGCTTTGGCTAGGAATCCAGACTGTGTTGAATAGAAGTGGTGAGACTACACCTCACAGTGAATCTTAGAGGGAAAGCTTTCAGTTTTTCCCCATTAATTTTGATGTTAGCTATAGGCCTTTCATATATGGTCTTTATTGTGTTGAGGTAAGTTCCTTCTATGCCTATTTTATTGAGAAGTTGTTTTTTTTTTATCATGAATGAATGTTCAACTTTTTCACACACTTTTTCTTCATCTATTGAGATGGTCATTTGGTTTTTAATGCTTCCTTTTGTTAATCGGATTTATTATATTGATTGATTAGCATGCAGTGAACCATCCTAGCATTCCAGGGCCATGTCCTACTTGGTCATAGTGTATAACTCTTTTAATTTTTATATTTTTCAGCTGTGGGATTTCTGTTTTTATTTATTGCTTCTGTTTTTCTTTATTATACTTCTCACTTTGTTCATGTCTTATTTTCCTGATTACTTTTATTTGTTTGTCTATGTTCTCTTGTACTTCATGGAGATTCTTTAAGAAAATTATTTGAATTCTTTATTAAGTAGTTAATAAATCTCCATTGCTTTAAGGTCAGTTACTGGAACTTTTATTAGATTTCTTTGTTGATATCATGTTTGCCAGATTCTTTAGTATCTGTGTCTTGAGTTGGTGGCTATGCATTTGAAGGAGCAAACATCTCTTTCAGTTTTTACAGGCTTATTTGGCAGGTATAGACTTTCTCCTCTTGGGTTCCTGGAGTAAAGGGATTACTTCTGGGATCCTGGTTGAGCACGGCTAGAGTTCTTTCAGGTAGGCTACTTCTTTCACAGTAGACTTTCTATAAGTCTGCAGTTAGGTCCACAATTGGTAGGCCTGTTACTAAGAAGATGGGATGGCCTTTTCAACCCTGGCTGGAGCCAGGTTATAGGGCCACTTCTATGTTTGCAGTTGGGTTCACAGAGAGCAGACCTAATAAAAAAGGCACAGATGGGTGTGGCTACTATTGGGTCCTTGGATGAAGTGCTGTTGGGTCCCTGGCTGTGTCTCTGAGTGGGCAGGCCTGCTTGTGAGACTGCAGTAGAACAGAGGGAGAGCTGGGTTACCAAGTTGTTTCATAGTCTATAGCGAGTTCCAAAGTTGGCTGGTCAGTTACCAATAGCATGGATCCTCCTTTTCCAGTCCCTTGTGGAAAGGGCTAGTGGCAGGACTGTGGCCAAGCATGACTAAAGCCAACTCCACAGGGAAACAGGGGTTTTTCTTGTCCATAGCTGGGATGTGGTGAGCCTGCAACTGGGTTGTGGGTCTGTTTTCTCAACATAGAGCTCCTTGGACTTGGGCTCCACCAAGGTTTTACAACCTTCTACTTGAATTCCAAAGTTCTTACAAGGGCACTTTTGTGAATGGCTGCCACATTGTTGTTTTAGAGTGAAGGGGGAGACATAATCTGGGGATTTTCTATTCTGTCATCTTGCTCATGATCTATAGGCTTTTTTTTTTTTTAAGGAAAAAATGAGATAATGTTATACATACCCTTTCATAACTGTCTTTTTCATTTAACCATTTAGCATTGCATCTTTCCAGGTCAATTA
The DNA here is from genome assembly GCA_963574355.1 of Loris lydekkerianus. NCBI lineage: Eukaryota > Metazoa > Chordata > Mammalia > Primates > Lorisidae > Loris > Loris lydekkerianus. The sequence continues at coordinate 9,477 of CAUYPK010064766.1, forward strand.
ATGTAAGTCAATAGTGCATGAATATCATTCCATGTATTGTATTCTATTTAACCAATCCTCTTCTATTGATTTTTCAGACATGTTATGAAAAGTGTATAGTTTGAATCACCATTTTTTAGAAAAATTCTGAAAAATGGTATGGCATAACAGAAGTTTGAAGTCCAAGTATGAGATCAATAAATACTTATTGAGTGATCATCAGACCATATGAGTGATTAGAGAGACAAAACTGTTGTTTAGTTCATTTGGAGTGGTTAATCTTTTAGTGATATGAAGATTTTTTTTTTTTTTTTGAGACAGAGTCTTACTATGTTGCCCTCAGTAGAGTGCTGTGGTGTCACAGCTCACAGCAACCTCAAACTCTTGGGCTTAAGCAATTCTTTTGCCTTAGCTTCCCAAGTAGCTGGGACCACAGGCACCTGCCACAACACCTAGCTATTTTTTGGTTGCCATTGTCATTGTTGTTTAGCTGGCCCAGGCTGGGCTTGAACCTGCCACCCTTGGTGTATGTGGCTGATGCCCTCATCACTGTGCTACAGGCATTGAGCCCATATGAAGGTATTTTATAAATGTATATATTTGAAATATTTTTAAGTAGCTTCACTGAAAAATACTTTGAAATGCTCACTCAGCAAAGAAATGCCTGAGAATCTCTGTGGTGTAAAGTTTTGGATAAATTCAATGCACTGTTAACTATCAAAGTCTTGATATAAAAATCTGCCATGAAGAAATGCCAAACAATAGTTGTTTGTGGTTGATATTAGCAGCAAGATTAAAGATTAATAGTATCTCTTGCCAATGATAGGGTAATACTTTATAACTGTACTTTGGTTATCACATATCACAGGAAATAGTAAATTCATACCAGAAACCAAAGCCTTTTTTGGTTAATTAACTCAATGATCTCAGGCAAATATTGATCTTTTTACCCTAAAGTGGTTATCCTGTTAAGTTTCACAGAAAGCTTTTTTGATGAACTTATATTCAGACAAATTCAGGAATTCTTGAAAATATTACATGAGGCAGTTAATATATGTACAACAACATTAATATAGTATGGCAGTTAGGAAAGCACATGGTCTTTGTTACTTTACAACTTTGGATGGAATTCCATTGTTTCTCTGGGATAAGTAATTACTACTTAAAGCATTTATTTTAAATGACACAATGCAAGGTCCCTGTCAATGGAAAGCAGTCAAAAATATCAGTCCTTCTTCCTAGTAATTATAATGATGTCCTCTTCTTAGCTGGTACTCATTAATGCTATAGAGATACTGGGGTAAGCGTTCAATCTCAATGTATTAACAGTGACCATTAAACTTGATTGCATATTCAAATAGAGGTCAGTACACTTTTGTGTGTAATCAAATAAACATGTAAAGCCACACTAATTTTATTGAATGTTAGAAGAAGAGTCTGATTTATTAAAAAGTGTGAATTATGGGGTTTTTGAACTAAGAATGGCTGTATTACTTTTAAATTGATCTAATAACTAGAAGTAAACTAAAAGGAAATTTTTAAATAAAGCCTTATATTTTGTTATATAACTAAAATTGGTGCTTTTTTCACTTATCAATTGCAAGTTATAATGTGCCTATAAAACTTCTCGAGGACCTACACAAGTAAATTAAGACTCCTTGTCTTCTGAAATCTCACTATCTTAGAGAATTCTTTATTCATAATTAAAGGCAAAATTTGTCAACACAGATTTTTAAAAGTATAAATTAACTTACTGTGATTTTCCTGCTGTATGTGTTTTTATATAAGCCGAATAAAAGAAAAATGGGGGATAATCCCTTTTCCCTGAAACCATTTAAATTTAGGTTTCAAACTTAACATTGAAAGCAATGTCAGGTTTGAACTAAAATATTGTAAAGCAATGTTTTATAGACACTGGGGAAATTAATTCAACCAATAAATATGAAGCACATATTGTAAGTCCAACACTGTGTTGGGAATGGAAAGATGAGTTAATGTAGAAGTTAATTCTGGGAGAAAAGTTAGGGATAATGTAATACAAACCTCTGAATGGACCAAGGAGGAAATTAAGGCTCCTGGGAGATGAAGTGGCTTTCCCACAGTTAGTAGATAGGTGGTAGAGCCAAGATTAGAATACTGCCAATTTGGTATTCCTTGCATTTCCTCTCATTGAGTGCTCCAAAGTTTCACAAAAGATATAGTTTTTACATTGGCTAGAGCTCTTGAGGCTGGGCTATCCCCACAAAGCAGGTCGAGAAAATTTCCGTGATAGTCAGCATCTCAAAATAGCAGCCAGTCACTGCTGCTTTGTTCCTAAGTCTGGAAGAATGAAAGAAATTCTAATTATACAACTGGCACTGGCCAAATAGTTCCTCTCAACAAACATTGGAGGGCTATGTGCCTGGCTCTGTGTTATACTCTAGGAATATAAAGTAGACCCCAAACAGTCCTCGTCCTTATAAAAGTAATAGTCTAGTGGGGGAAGCAAACCTGTAAAGAGGTAATGTCAGTAACATTACATAGCCCACGCCAATAAGAAAAATGCACTGTGATTTTGTTTTCTTTTTTCATCATTCTTTGTTAAAAGTATTTACATTCAAGGTATTTGGCCAGGACGCAAATACCCAGATCCTACTTCAACAGTCCTCCAAGAAGTTTCTGTGGCAGGGGTATGAAAAAGAAATGATGATGGAAAAGCAAAGCAAAGTTAGCACTTTGACTCCAAACCTCACTACAGAGAAAGAAATATAATATAGTGAGCTGTAGTTTTAGAGAGCAGTTAAACAATCTAATCTGGTTGGCTTTAAATGACATTAGGTCAAGCCACTATCTAACATTCAACCCCACATCTTAGATCTTATTCTGGTCACACGCAACAAAAATAAGTGTGAGTGAGAGAGTGGTCCAGCTGATTAGGCCTCTGCCACTCAGCTGCCAGCCCTGGTCTTAATGCTCTGATGGCCCGGAAGGGAGAGAATCACAGAAACCCCTACCTCTGCTTTAATCAATTGATTACATTATGTAATTAAGCAAGCTTCTTTGGTCAGGGCTAGAATGCAGTGGCATCATCATAGCTAACTAAAACCTCAAACTCCTGGATTCAAGTGATCTTCCTGCCTCAGCCTCCTGAGTAGCTGAAACTATAGGCACTGTGCCCCCATGTCTAGTTAATTGTTTCTATTTTTGGTGGAGATGGGGTCTCATTCTTACTCAGGCTGATCTGGAACTCCTGAGCTGAAGCGATCCTCCCACCTCTGCCTCCCAGAGCGCTAGGGTTTTGCAGGCATGAGCCACCAGGCCTGGCCTCTACCTCTGATATTTTAATACTTGAAAATTCCACCCACTAGAAAACACGGCCTTATCAATGACTTTAAATGTAATCAATTCCTTCTCTCTACTTTGATAGTTTGGTGACATTTGAGCAAGACAGTATTTCCTCATACTTTTTCCCTTCATAGTGGGTGATAATCTTCTTGAAAATGCCATTTAAATTTTATTTAGGCTGGGTGTGATGGCTCATACTTGTACCTCACCACTTTGGAGACTGAGGCGAGAGGATCAAGACTGAAGGATTGTTTGAGTCCAGGAATTCAGAGACCAGCTCGGGCAACATAGTGAGACCTCACCTTTATAAAAAAAGATAGCTGAGTATAGTGGTACATGTGCCTTTAATCTTAACTACCTGGGAGGCTGAGGAAGGAGGATCTCTTGAGCTTAGGAGTTCAAGGCTGGAGTGAGCTATGATGTCACCATGGCATTCTAGCCTGGGTGACAGAGTCAGACACTGTCTCTAAAACAACATTATTTACAAAATCTTTCTTTTCTAATGATAACAAATTTGGGTGAATCCTTTTTATTATATCCTATCACCTATTGTATCCAGCTTAAGCATTAGTAACCAATGCATAAGGTGCAGACAAAAACAGTATTTACTCTTAGTTTGCTCTTCTGAATCAAAAGAAGAGTTGAAGGCTGGGCACAGTGGCTTATGCCTGTAATCCTAGCACTCTGGGAGGCTGAGGCAGGCAGATTACTTGAGCTCAGGTGTTCTAGACCACCCTCAGCAAGAGTAAGACCCAGAAAAATAGAAAAAGTTAGCTAGGCATTGTCGTTGACACCTGTAGTCCCAGCTACTTGGGAATGGTCAATGAGAATCACTTGAGCCCAAGAGTTTGAGGCTACTGTCATCTGTGATACCATGGCACTCCACACAGAGTGACAGAATGAGGCTCTGTCTCAGAAAAAAAAAAAAAAAAGAGGATTTGAAAATTTGAACAGAGGAGTTAACCATCCATATAGAGCTTTAAGTATTGTTAGACAGACGGATCACAAGTGAAACATTTTGAATGACCACAGCTCTATAATTCTACTGTGAGCCCATTTCTATTTTTAAAGCTCATTTGCCCAGTTAACCTTGGCATTACAGAAGAAGGGGACTATCTGGCACCATCTGATGATTATCACAGATGGAAGTACAACAGAAAGTGACATCGTGGCAAGTTGAGTCTTAAAAGCTTTCTTTTAATTTTATCTTTCTATAAATATGATCTGAGCCATCCATAATTCAAGGTACTTGCTTTTTTGAACTTACCACTTTTAACGACATTGGGCTCATAAATTTTTGCATGTCAAAACTCAGTGGTTCTCCCAAGCCCTCATATTTTATTCTTTCATAAAAATGCGCACTTAATTAGCTTGTTTATCAGATTAAAATCTGGAGGTAAGTTAATCATTTTATGTAGGTACTGAGTTTAATTCAATGCACTTTGGTGGTGTGCCTACTACATGCCGGGCCCTACGCCAGGTACTGAGACTACAAAGAGGTAGAAAACAAGTTCCTGCTCTCTAGGAATTCACAGTGTGTAAAGGTAGATAGACTAGGTAGCTATAATAAAATATTGGCAAATGCTGTAGGAGCAGGGGGAGTGTAGTGCTGGAAGGAGGCAGAGCATGGAGGCATAATTCTTCCTGAGTGAAAGGGAGAACAGGCCTGGAGAAAAGAAACTACTGGGACTATTGCTGCTTCAATATGGCACAGTGCTTCTTGAAATTCTGATTTTGCACCCAGGTCTAGCTGTTTCCTCTGTCCCTTTTCCTGAGTATTTCAAAATTCACCAGCCTCTTTGTATCTCCACTCTTTTCTGTGTTTCTTCTTGTGCTTCTTGGCCTCTTCTCCTCCAGCAAACTACCTTCTTCCTTGTTCATAGAGAAAATTGTTTCTCTCATCCCTACGACCTCAGATTTCTCTGTCCTTCCCCATTGCCTCACACCTCCTATTTCCTATGAAGATGTCCTGGCCACGGGTTCAAAGCTTAGACACATCCATCTGGGCTCTGGATTACGAGATTCCTGCTCCTTGGGGAACTGACTGCCCTGACAGTTTCCTCACTTTCCTGTAATTCTGTTCTTTCCCTTTGGATTCTTCTTTGCATTCAGATATTCTCAAATGTCTCTCATCTCGACAGAAGTAACAAAAAATAGCTCTTACTTCCGTCACCCTGTCTTTCTCTTCTTTGTTCTTGGACAAAAGAACCCACCGTTTATTTCCATGATGACTACTCTTTGGATATTATTCCCATAATTCGCTGAAACGTCTTTGCCAAAGAACATCAATAATTTTCTGTCAGAATCCATGCTGTCTTTTCAGTACCACTCTTACCCCTCTGTATCACTTTATATAGCTGAATACTCCCTTCTTAAAATTTTTTCTTCCTTTAGCTTCCAAGACATTGTCTTTTCTGTATTTTTCTTTTCTTTTCTATTTCATCTCCTTTGTTGTTTTCTTTTGACTTTTCCATACATCTTAAGGAGTGATCATCGGCTCAGATAGTGAAGACAGAGGGTCTTTTCATACCACCCAGACCACACAGACTATATGTGGTATCAGTATCACCAAGAGAGGGAGGACGTGATGCTAGCCACTCCATCTGTCTTGTATCTCTGTCATTACTTAATTAATTTGCCTGCATGTTACCATAGGGTGGTATTAGGCTTCCTCTGTGACCCCAGAATTAGACCGAGCCCTTAGCATGCCCAGTCAGACTTTTTTACTTACTAGCTGAAGTAATTGGTCTAAAGATGGGAAATGAGACTTTGTGGGTCTTTTATGAGAACTACTGGGAAAGAAGAAAGCACATTTCTGCTGTACTTGAACTTGGGGGAATGTGGGTGCCCAGGGCTTCCAGACGCCACCGGAGGGGAAAAGCCTGCCTGAGTGAAGTCAACACCGAGCGGAGCAGAGTCAGAAGACAGGGAGACACCACCTTGTCACAGTGTCATTGTGAGAGCTGGGAAAGATCCAGCTGCCCTAAACTAGTCTAAATGTCTTTTTTTTTTTTTTTTTAATTTGGAATCACAAAGAAAAAAAGTCCCGTCTAATACTCTTCCTGTTTTCCAGGCCCTTGTGGTACAAGAACCAGCAACACTGTATGACCTAGAGGCTGTTAGAATGAAGAACCCCAGACTCTACCTGGGCACAACGAATCAGAATAAGCATCTTAGCAGGAGTCTTCAGGAGATTTACATGTACAGCAAAGTTGAGGACCACCATACCTGGATCTAACAGAGATCTTCTGTTGGTTTGTTGTGCGGTTCTCTATGGCGGTTATTTTTTTACCTGGGCAGGGAGACTGCATCCCAGAGAAAACAGAAGAGAACGTCTCAGGGTCCTTTCTGACCAGTTGAGAATCACTGCTTTACATGTTCTACCTCAAGTTTGGGTATCCACTCCGTGGCTGTGCCTTCCAAAATGATGCCTACTAGAAATCTAAACAAAGATGTGCCAGTGTCTGACATTCCATTTCTAAATTCTCCCATCCTTCCTTCCTTTCTTCCTAAATCCAGTTCTCCCATCCTTCCTTCCTTTCTTCCTAAATTTTTTTTTTTCCACAGTGAATGTTAGCTGTTCTGCTGGTACTAAGCATGTGTTCCTTACCTCTCTGACCTCTGCACTGCAATCTGCTTTCTGGGACTAAAACTTGACCTGCTGTGATCATCAACAATCTCACTGCTGACAAGTAAATCATATCTTACTAAACTTCCCTTGAGTACCCGACTCTCTTGGCCATTCTCTCCTTCTTGTAGCTCTTTCCTTTCTAATCTTCTGTATCTTTCTGGATATGGCCCACTTCTGGTTTTCTTGTTATTTCTGTGACTTTATCTTCCCATTTTCCTTTATTTTTCCTATATGGTCTGCCCCTTCACATTGGTGTGCCCCAACTATTATTGCACAACGTTTTTCCCTGAAGATAATTTTTATGATTTTTTTTTTATTCCTTAACTGTCTGCTACTTTGAACAATATGAAATTGTTAATAATGTAAGAATGTTAATATGTAAGAAATAATTGAACATTGGCATTATGTGGTACAAGTGTTAGTATGTTCTTTGTACTACCTGAAACTAACTCTGTCCCAGTTACTCAGGTATCTCAATGCTTTTAGATGAATAAAGTGCTCATCATTTCCAACTTCTTGACAGCTTGTGATGAATGAAGTGTCTTTTCACTTTTGTCTTCCTGAGTTGTCTCTCCTGGAGCCTCTGACTTGCTCCACTTTGGACTGGTTACCAGCTACGCTGGAGGCACCACTATCACCCCAGGGTTTCTATACATCAGCATCCAAAGATCTGTTTCTCTGGCGACCTGTCGAAGACTGAAACTGGACCCACACCTTTCAACATTAACTAAGATAGACTCTCACTGAATTAAATATTTAAACTCAAGACACGAAACTATAAAAATACTAGAAGAAAGTGCTGGGAAAACTCTTGAAGGAATCAGTCTGGGCTAATATTTTATGAGAAGGACCCCCCCAGGATATTGAAGCAGCATCAAAAATACACTACTGGGACCTGATAAAACTAAAAAGTTCTGCACAGCCAAGAGCACAGTAAGTAAAGCAACCAGACAGCCCTCAGAATGGGAGAAGTTATTTGCAGGTTATATCTCTGACACAGATTTAATAAGCAGAATCCACAGAGAAATCAAACCTATTAGCAAAAAAAGAACAAGTGATCCTATCTCAGGGTGGGCTAGGGGCTTGAAGAGAAACTTCTCTTAAGAAGACAGGCACACGGCCTACAGACATATGAAAAAAAATGCTCATCATCCTTAATCACAGAGAAATGCAAGTCAAAACTAAATCACAAAATACCAAAACCAGAGATGTTGGCATGGATGTGGAGAAAAGGGAACACTTCTACACTGCTGGTGGGAATGTGTTTCTTTTGGAAAGATGTTTAGAGATCTAAAAATAAACCTGCCATTTGATCCTACAAGGATGGAGAGACAAAAATTTCTACCTAGAAACTCTGTGTTAGATGAGTGTTTAAAGAATTACTGTGTAGAATAGATTTTGTGCACAAAACTCTCAATTAGAAGTTCAAGTACACATGGTACTCTCTATGTGTTAGAAGGCGATTGTGGAAGCTGCACAGGGTGGGAGGTGGGCAGGGTAAGAAAGGAGAACTTTCTTCGTGGATGCAAAGTGTACTGTTTCAGTGATGGGTACTCTAAAGGCCCAGCAGGTGATACATGTGTATCGCTGTAACAAAACTGCACTCATACTTTCTAAAACTATATAAAACTCAGTTAAAAAGGACAAATATAAAGATATACAGTGTTCTTTCAAATGATTAGAAGATTAGACACAGGTTTATAGATTGAAAGCAGTCTGATACTCTGAAGAATATACAGCTTGAAAAAGCAAATTTTCAGCTCGCTCATGAAGGTGAACTTGTCTTTCTGGGTAATGGGCTATGTTGCTGGCTGTTGGCCCTTCAATTCTACCTTCCTAAAACCTACTTCTATACTCTAAGGTTCTCAAGAATCTCTGAAATTCAATTTCTGGAAATGCCACAGCCGGGCCTAAAATACAAAGAAATTGGGCATTTCAACTCTATTTCTTCACACTCAACTGTTTATATTCTTCCACAAGCTCCATAATTTATAATTTCACATTGTTCTCTCTTTATTTTTCATTGAAGAACAGCATACCTAATTAAAACATCTAAAACATCACTAGATAATGATTCTAAGAAACACAATTTTGGGGTTTGTCCTCACCTCTCAAATTTGTGTTGGTTTCATGGGGAACTTACTACTCTTTGTGTTCTCTGTGTACATATATTTCATTCAGTCTCACTTGAGGAGGCCCATATTTGATTTCCATGCATCTGATGTTAGTCAAAGTTTAGCCATATATTCCTGTTGACAAAAGACATCATGTCACCTTCAGAGTAAGAAAAGTTACGGACAATAGGAATTGTAAAGCAATTTTGTATGTAAAGAGAGTTATCTGGGTCTTTTCATCTATAGTACGTCCCTCCTGGGTATGATTCGAGCCATCACAATCAGTTCCAGGAACTCTACATGGGCCTGGTTAAGTCTAAACTCTGTACATGCATTTTTCCCTCTCTCCTGTTCTTGTGGATCCTCTACCTGCTGATCTATTTCCACATCATTGAAACTGTGGCAGCCAGAACCAATCTTACTCTTGTTGATCCAGAGCATTCTCAACTGTATTATCAAACTAAGACCACAAACCAGACTTTACACTCATTAATGAATATCATAGTGATTCAAGATCTTCTGTTCGTGGTCCTCATGGTCAGCTCCAGCCTCTACATGGTCAGTGTCCTGCACAAACACCACAGGAGAGCCCAGCATCTGCATAGCCCCAGCCTCTCTCCCCAGCCCTCTCCTGAGATCAAAGCCACCCACAGCATCCTTGTGCTCACTAGTTGCTTTGTGATATTTTACTGCTTGAACGACTTCATTACCCTTTATTTATTTTACATGCCTGAGAAAAACTCAAAATTAAATGTGATTACTGGAGTTACGTCATTCTTCCACCCAACCCTCTGCCCCTTTGTACTGATTAACAATAATAAAATTATTTCCTGATGTTTTTTGACCCTTCTACACTAAAGCTGATCTGATGTTCTACATGTCTTTCTGAAACAGGAGAGTCCCCATACTCATTTATGTGAAAGAAAAAACATTATGTCCTTATCTTACACTAAAAATGGGGTCGTTTGAATTGACATTCATGGCAAATTCAAAACACAAACCTTTTGGAGTTTTACCATGAATAGAACACATAAATATATTCACATTTTTTACAAGTTACAAGTTTAAATTATGATCTTTTGGATAAATTAATATGTTGCATATAATTACAATTAACTTTCTTGCCTTGCTTTTGCTCTTTTAATGTGGCTACTAGGTAAGTACCGTTGTATTAGAGGCTTGCATTATATTTCTCTTAAACTGTGCTATTAGAAGCATCTTTTATTCGTTTGACAAATGGATATTGCCCGCCTTATATATTCCAGGCAATGTTTGAGGGGTTGAAATAGATCAGTGACCTAAACAGAAGAATATAATAATTAAAGCACCTGTGTACAATTTTGTTTGTATAGAAAAAATGTGTGTAGATATGATAAGAGCTTTAAGAAATGGAGCCCATGAAGAGAATTGGGAGTGCTAGAAGGGCCATTCTTAGTACAGAACATAGTGCAGTGGTGTCTCTCACTGTCTGCATAAACCCCTCCATTATGATGCCCCTACCCTATCACTGTGATGCTTATACTTTTGTTACAGTGTATGTGTTTACCCTCCTCTCCATAGTGGCTTCTTCTTTCTAATCAATACAAGAGGAAATATTTCCTTTGAAGATATTTCGAATTCAAATCAGGTTTCAGCCTTAGCCAAGTCCTCCATCAAATGTATCAACTGATTACCCTTTTTTTTTTAGAGACAGAGTCACTATGTCATCCTTGGTAGAGTGCCAGGGTGTCACAGCTCACAGCAATCTCAAACTCTTGGGTTTAAGTGATTCTCTTGCCTCAGCCTCATAGCTGGGACTATAGGTGCCAGCCAGAGTGCCTGGGTATTTTTCTGTTACAGTTGTCATTATTGCTTTAACTGGCCCAGGCTGGATTTGAACCCGCCAGCCTCAATGTATGTGGCTGGTTCCCTACCCACTGAGCTACGGGCGCTGCCTGATTACCATTTTTTATAAGTACAATGAATACACACAGAATTAAACAACTTCCGGAATTTTTTCAATAGACCTTCCCAGGCACCCAGATCAAGAACAGAACATTAGCAGCACCCAGAATTTTCCTGTTCCCCTATCAGTCACTATTCCCTAAAAGTATCTACTAATTGGAATAATAACACCTTCTAAGGGAATCATTTTCAGCATAAATTCTTCCTCAATAATTTTGCAAAGTCTAGGTTGAGCTCCATATGAGACACCTCAAATATTATTATCTTATTATTGATGATCTGTTCTGTGCCCATAGTGAGCATCAGCAGACATCCACTCCCCACCTCCACCAGTGCTACCCTTGAACTTTGGTTCCTCTTACATTGCATCTGCTCTGCTCACCTGGAAACAAAACCAAAGGGGATTGGGATATAAATTTAAACCCAGCAGATTTCAAAATATACTGTGATTGCAAAACAAAAGAAAACATCTCACCAGAATGAAGTGCATTCATTTATTAATGTCAAGCAAAAACATTTGTAAATTAAAAATATAGAAAAAATAGTATGAATGTCTTCACATTATTTCCAAGACACTAACACAGGCAGAGTTAAGATTTTGGCATTTGCTGTATGTGCTGTCAGATTGCTTTTCATCTGCAAAAGCTGTCACTTGTTAGTTTTAAATTTATTTTCTGATGAGTATGTGTTTGACCCTTGTTGACAGTGAGGGGCCTCTCTTGTCTCAGGCAATGAGTTGGTCTGTGGGATTCCCAGAGCACTGTGTGTTCCCCGAGTTCTGCCAGGGAAGAAGCCTGGGTGGGGTGGACCACAAAGCTCACCCACAGATTCCTCCCTGAGTTACACAGGCTCCAGCCCCGACAGGGGGAGGAGCTACCCGGGACATGCCCTGAGGTCTTCAGAGGAGAAAAGAGGGGCTACAAGCTCCAGCCCTTAGGCTGACAGAATTGTCCTCCACTCCCTATCATGCCCCTGTCCTGGGGTTCCTGACTCTCAGTTTGGTCGGACGCTGCCCCCTCTCTCCAGGACACAGTGTCAATGGGAGCCATGAAGATGCCTGTCCCACAGCTCTCTGCCTAAATGCTTTTAGGGGCAGAATCTCTTCCCTTAGCCCCAAACACACACCTTTGCAGCTCACCTGCAAACACCTGCAGCTCACCCCAAACAAACACTTTTGCAGCAGGAAACTCTGCTGCTTCCTGCAGAGAGGGGATCAGGTTGCCTTTAGCATATCCAGTTGTGTACCAGCTGTGATCTTGCTGACAATTTGGGTCATTCTGATCTTCGAGCTCTGGAAAAACTTTCAGATGCCAGCAGTGATGGACTAGCTCTGGTCACCTCCATCTCCATGGCCCCTGAATGGTATGCCTGAGTCCTGTGGGACTAGACTGGGAATGGACTAGCTGATTTGTCCTGAAGTCCCCCTGCCTATAATAGGGAGGGGTAGATGGGCTAACACCCAGGGTTGTCTTGCAGAGTACTGAAGCAGGGCAGGGCAGGGCAGGTGTGCTGGTGTGCTGTGGGCCTGCACTGGGGAAGGAGTAGCTGGGACAAGCAGCCACAGACCTCTGGGTTGCTGCTGGAATCCCTGGGCAGGGGCAGGCTGCTTGCACCTTGGGCTTGCCACCAAGGAATGTGGGTCCTTCTCAGAGGATGCAATGCAACACTGATGTTAGTGGCCCCAACATCTGGGGGTTGGTTTCTTGAATGCGGCTGAACTCAGCTGCTCATAGCTCGAAGGCCTGTGGGTCTCCACACTGGTTCAAGGAAGGCCTGTGAGCAATCTCTTGGCAGCTGCTTGCATTCATTTAGAGGCCTGTCAGTGTCTAGAGGCTCTTCCATAGCTTATATTTTCAAAGTCCCTGGCAGGAGTGTGCGAACCCTGGGGGTCTCTTGTTCACCCCTTCCCATGTCAGGAAGCTTTTCTCACCTTCTCGCCTGTCCCAGCAAGCAGGTGGCCAGCAAGCAGGTGGCCTCCCACCTCCCACCTCTCTGGTTTCCTGCTTCCAGATGGAACCGGAGCTCTTGATGTGAAGTGAAGCAACTCAGAAACTGAGAGTGAAATACCACAAATTCTCAATTTGGAGTGGGAGCTAAATAATATGCACACATGGAAATAGGGTACGGAATGACAGACTTTGTAGTCTGGGCAGGGGTGGGAGTGTGGAAAATGGAATGGGCCTGAGCAATGAGAAATTACTTACTGGATGTATTATACATTGTTCAAATGATGCTGACACAAGAAGAACAGACTTCACCCCTATGCAGTTCGTCTATGTTACAATTTATTCTTGTACCCCTTTAATTTGTACAAATTTAAAAAAGAAAAGAGAAAAGGGGAAAAATAAAGTATAAACTGGCCTATCCTATCATTCCAGTTCAGTTTGAATTTTCCATCATTCACCCAAATTAATAATAACCCATCAAGACACTTTTTATCAGTGTCTTGAAAGATCGAGTCTTCATAACCAGACCATCGTGGATACATTCATAAAATCGAGTAACTGTGACTATGTTCTTTCAAACTGGGCACCTGCTGTGCATCTGACTGAAACAGCTCTTTTCCTCTCTTGGCTCTTCACTGCAAAGTCTCTGTGTCCTAACTCTGAGGTTTCCTGTATTAACCTCATACAACACATGCACCATCTGCATTCGTAGGACCCTCAGATATTTTTTCTTTAATTTTTTATTTTTGATGCATCTCTGAGAGGTATCATCAAATCACTTCCACCTTTGTTGTACGACCTGTTTCTAACTTTCATTTACATGAGAAAATAACACAGTTCTATCTTGCTATTGCCCTGTAAACCTGTGATACACTGTTTCAAAACTGCTCAACATGCACCCACTTACACACAAGTGTGTGCACACTTAAAGACCTTCTTTTAGACAAAATACATAAAGTAGGTATAAAGAAAGCATTTTCTTCCATAATATTAAGCCTATCAGTATAGATGTGTTTACATTGCTTTCTTTAATTGTGAGGTAACAACAGCACATTACAAAAGTATAAATAATCAAGAAAATAAAAAGAATTAACTCCCTAATGCAACAGCTTTGGTATATTCCCTTATTATCATTAACCACTGGCATATTTTTTAAAACTTTAATAATTATAATTGCTTTTCTGACAAAAGTCTAATAACAAGAACCCACAGAGAACTCAGCTTATTAATAAGAAAAGAGCAAGTGATCCCATTTCATTGTGGGCAAGAGACATGAAGAGAAGCTTCTCTGAAGAAGATAGGCACATGGTCTACAGACACATGAAAAAATGCTCATCATCTTTAATCATCAGAGAAATGCAAACTAAAACCACTTTGAAACATCATCCAACTCCAGTAAGAGTAGCCCACATCACAAAATCCCAAAACTACAGATGTTGGCGTGGATGTGAAGAAAAGGGAACACTTCTGCACTGCTGGTGGGAATGCAAGCTAGTATGTTCCTTTTGGAAAGAAGTTTGGAGAACATGCAGGGATCTAAATGTAGACCTGCCATTTGATCCTGCAATTCCTCTTCTAGGTGTATATCCAAAGGGCCAAAAATCACTTGGCAACAAAGATATTTGCACCAGAGTGTTCATTGCAGCTGAATTCATAATTGGCAGGACCCTCAGATTTATGTCACTGGCTGGATCTCTCTTCACAACTCTAGACTCAAAACATTGACACTAGAATGACCATCTGATCCGGCAATCCCACCTCAGGGTATATGTCAAAAAGAATTGGAAACAAGATCCCAAGTATCCCATTGACAGATGAATGAATAAAGTGTGACAAATACATAAAACCAAGTATGATTCAGCTTTGGAAACTAAGAAAACTCTCACACATGCTACAACATGGGAGAAACTTGAGCCCAATGCTAAATAAAGTCATAAAAGGCTTCCCTGAGGTAGAGTCATCAAGCTCCTATTACGAGAAAATAGAATGGTGGGTACTGGGAGTTAGGAGAAGAGAAAATAGGAAGTTTTTGTTTATTGAGTATAGAATGTCAATCTTTTGAGGTAAAAGAGTTCTCAGGACAAGGTGAATATATTTAACACTACTGAACTGTAAACTTAGAAATGATTATGATGATAAATTTTGTGTTACGTGTATTTTACTGCAATTAAACACTTAAAAAAAAAAAAAAAAAAAAAAAACCTCTTCAGGGCCCCTTCATTGTGCTTTTACTTTAAGAAACATGAAGGGAGTTAAAACATCTCATGAAAGCATGAGGCTTTTATACTGGAACGGAAATAGAATAGACTGGAATAGGCTGGAATGAAAAAGTGAGTGTGTTCTCTGGGGCCCTACTCATGTTCAGATAAGATCAAGGGCTTGGTAATTCCCTCTAGTCGTAGGAAAACTTTTAATGACCTCCTAGATTCTGAAGTTCACTTTCTGATACAGTTTAACTTGGCAGACCATACATCTCAAATGGTGACTTGTAATTCCTGATTAATACACCTAAATTATTTACCAAGAGAATCACTTTACATCGGGGAGAGTGACTTGTTGCTCCTCTGGGCACACCAAATGGATACATGACAAACAAGTTCTTTGAGGCAGCCGGGGGCAAGGTGATGGGATGTCCAGTGGGAGGAGAAGTCCTGCCATCTGTCCCTGATATACAGTCATTGCTGGTCAGACCCAGACCTTCCAAAGTGCCTCAGTGTCTCAGGGAGGCCACCTGTACTGAGGATTCTGCACACTCAGCCTTGGGAACCACAGGGAGGTATAAAGACCTTTTCAATGTTCCTGTTCCCATGCTATGCTTCCTTACAGAGACTTCAAATTTTAATATATTTGTAGTTATGATATACATATATTTGGTTCTTTCCTTTTTTATCATCATTATCTCTTTTTTCTTCCACACATGAAGTTTTTACTCCGTTCTGTCAATTCTTTTATATTAATATCTCTTACAGCTCTTTCAAACTTAACTCATCTAAAATCAATTTAGCTTTATGTTAAAGCAGAGTTACACTTTCTTCATTGCAGTTTGACCTTTTGGTTTACTATTAAGGCCTCAAAAATTCCATTCAATTCCATGTATGTGAGTAGATTAGATACCTAATGGTCTATGATTTTTTTCTCAATGATTTATTTACATTGGAAATAGTTATCATTTTATTTTATGTCTCATTTTTATACTCTATATAGTCTTAATTTATTTTTTGAGCATCCTTCTGATTTATAGGTAGCACCTTTTATTTCAGATAATGTATGCCCGTTTAAATTTTAAAACATTCCAGTAACATTTACATTAATTTTTACTGTACAGTTTTTACACGTTATTATCCTAACCTCACTATTTTTATGCTACTTAATGATATCAACTCTACATTGTGTTTTAAACACTTTTTTATGCTGTAATTTAGAAATGCAAATGATTATTATACCTACTTTTGTCTCAGTACTCTTGAGAAATTTACTTTAAAAAGTTTGGTCAAAAAGAAGTTTAGTCGATACTTAGTTTTTCTTTTTAAAATTTAGATATGCTGTCAATAATATACAATGGTGTTACTTTGTTCATTCAAATTATTTTGAATTTTATTTTAATCTTTTTTACAATAAAACTGTACCAAAGACATGAAGAATAAAAGTAGTGATAGCAGATAAATTTATTCATAACCAATGATACTGGAAAATATTTCATTATCTAACCACTGTTGATGTAGTAATTTTTATTTTAGTAACATTCATCTTTTCTATTGCTACATGATTAAAATATTAACCATTGATGTTTCCTAAAGTTTTATGTATCTATTGAATTGATTACTGATTTTCTCCTTCAGCCTATGACTGTGTTTATTCACACCAATAAAGTTTTACGTTAGTTTATCTCACATATTTGAATAATTATCTTGATTAGGTGGTGGGATATTTTTATGGTGTGAAATTCATGTTTCTAATTATTTCATCTGAATTATTTCTCACTAGTTTTATAAAATCCATAGTCTTACCATCAGACTTTTCATAAAATATGTGCTACCTTTTGTTATCCCAGCTGTGCTAACCTGATTATGTGGTTAGAAAATTCTCTTTTCTTTTGTCCCTACAATGTGGTTTGGATTTGTATTTCATACATGGTACATTTGGCAAACTTTACCCCTAAACCGTTTTTCAGAATTTCTTGGGGCATAATTTTGCCCATGATTCTATTTCATCATGGGTGCATTGCATATTTGTGACTTCGGACAACCCTAATATCCTTTATGACACCTTATGTCTTCTGGGAACTTGCCCATATCCACTGAACTTCAAATTTATTGGCATAATTATCACAATGCCATCTTCTTAAAAAACATTTGCAGTTCTTGATTGCTCTCTCTTTAACATTTTACTACTAATATTATTGGTGCATTCCCTTGGGCAATGATACAGTCTCACCAAAGGTTTATTACTATATTTTTATCTATAGGAACTCACTTTTGACTCGGCTTTTCCCTTCCATTTTCGGTTGTTTTCTATTTTTTGCACTTTTAGCTGTATCAATTCCTTTTATTTCTCTTTAAAATTCACTTTGCTATTGCTTTTCTAATGCCATGGATTTCTTTAAAGGTTACTATCTAGTTTTCACATTCACTTCCACAATGAAATTTCCATAGTGCATTTTCCTAATAGAGTGTTTTTTGTTATGTAGTGACTAAGAAGAGCTTTGGTATTAAAAATACAGGTGGACCACCACAAGTTGATCACGCAGGGGAGTATAACAAACTAGTCAACATATGGAGGTGGTCAACATAAGGTACAAGGCCTAATACTGGTGTCTGTCCAGTCTATGAAAATTAGGTCAACTTAATGAGGTGGCCAATGTAGGGAAGTGGTCAACTATGGAGTTTCAACCATACTGAGAAATCAGGGTGTTTTTCTTGTTTAATTATTTAGTCATTGATTCATAACTCATTATGATTTTATTAGAGACATTGCTGTGTTAAGTTAGACTCTTGAGTTTTGTTGACAGTCACTTTAGTGTTTGCTGCATGGCTAAATCTACTTCTCGTTCCATGTGAGCCTGAGAAGGAAAGATCATTATTTTACCCTGACTTTGCATGCTGATTTTTAATGAGAATTAGGTGGAGAGTATCATTTGAGGTGTTCATGTTTATTGTATCCTGATTGACACTTCAACTGCTTGTTCCATTAATTACTAAAAGACATTGATTAAATCTCCCATTTTCCAACACAGGTAGATTTTGTATGTCTACTTCTCTTTCTATTAATATGTGTTTTTACATCATACACACACGCACACACACACACACACACACACACACCCAGCGACATAAAGTTTGTTTACATTTAAAATAGCAACTATTTTAAATTGCACACAAACTTTATATCCACCTGTATCTCGATGATATGTTTATTTGCCTCCACCAATTTAAAACTTTTATTATTGTTGAAATGACCTTCTTTCTATCTAGTAATTTGGTTCCCTTCAAGTTATTTTATTTGACATTATTGAAAGTACATCTGCTTTTTGTTGGTGAATTTGATAATAGTCAGCTTTTATTTTTTCCATTTTTTTATTTGGAACCTTTCTATATCTTTTTCTTGCTATGTTTATCTTCTAAAAGAAATGCAATGAACATCTACTTTCTAAGATACTCATATGTTCACTATAGCTTTCTTTCTGTTACCATTTGTATGGTGTATCATTTTCTGACTTATTATGTTTGATCTATGGTGTCATTGTACAAATGACAAAATTTCCTTCTTCTTTATGGATGAATAGAATTCTATTGTCTATAGACGTTGTCATTCATTCATCCATTGTTAGACACTCAGTCTGAGTCTATACCTTGGCTATTGGGAATAATGCTGCAATAATGATGGGAGTGCATACATCTCTTCAAGATATTGATTTCATCTTCCCTGTACTATTTATATTTTTTTTATTTCTTTGGGATCCATTCTTGATAAGTTGTATATTTCTGGGCATTTATCCATTTCTTGTAAGGCATCCAATTTGTTGGCATATAATTCTTCTCAAGTCATCTCATAGGATCCTTGTGTTTCTTGGGTATCAGTTGTAATGTTTTCTCTTTCATTTATAATTTTATTTGTTTCAGTATGTTTACGCTCTCTCTTACTCTCTCTCTCTCTCTCTCTCTCGTCTCTGGCTAATCGTTTCTCACTTTTGCTTATCTTTTCAGAAAACCAATTTTTAGTTTCATTGGTCTTGTCTATTGTCTTTCTACCCTCTCTTTCCCTTATTTCTGCTCTGATCTTTATTTAGTTTCCTTCCTTTTGATAACTTACTCATTTTGTTCTTTTACTAGCTCCTTGTGGTATAAAGCTAGCTTGTGTATTCGAGATCTTTCTTTTTATTTAATAGAGGCATTTGTCACTCTAATCTTCCCTCTGAGAATTGCGTTTCCAAATCCTGTAAGTTTTAGTACATTGCGTTTCCATTTTCATTTGTCTCAAGATACCCTTTGCTCTTCTTTTGACTTCTTCTTTGACTAGTTAACTGTTCATGTGCATGTTGTTTAAATTTTATTTATTTGTGACTTTTTCAGTTTTCCTTTTATCATTAATTTCTAGTTTCAAAACCAGACTTGTTGACAAATATATTGGGTACAATTTTAATCTTCTTAAATTTTTATACTTGTCTTGTAGCCTAATACATGATGTGTCTTGGAGAATGTTTCATGTGTGCTTCAAAAATGTGTGTTGTGCTGCTGTTGGATAGAATGTTCAGCCATTATTTATTAACATGAGGTTTCTGCACCCCTTTTCTTCCTCTTCTCCTTGTGGGAATTTCATTATGTATATGTTCATGTTCTTGATGGTGTCTTATAGGTTCTATAGGCTTTCTCCCTTTTTCATTCACTTTTATTTTTGTTCCTCTGATAATTTCAAATAGCCTGTCATTTTTTTTTTTTTTAGACCATTTTATTTTATTGTTGGGGATTCATTGAGGGTACAAGAAACCAGGTTACACTGATTGCATTTGTTAGGTAAAGTCCCTCTTACAATCGTGTCTTGCCCCCAAAAGTTGTGGAACACACCAAGGCCCCACCACCCTCCCTCATTCCCTCTCTCTCCTCTTCCTTTTCCTACCCCTCTCTCCTCTTTCTCTCTCTGCTCTTTTCTTCCCCCACCTCCACAGTGTCCTTAATTGTCATTAATTGTCCTCATATCAAAATTGAGTACATAGGATTCATGCTTCTCCATTCTTTTTTTTTTTTTAATTCATGTTTTTCCATTTATTTAAGGTGTTTAAGCTTGGAAAATTTACTTAGCATCTTGAAGAGTTAATTTCTTGATCTGTACAAGAGCCTTGTTACCTGGTTTTCAAAGGAAAAGCTGTGGAATATAGTACACTCAGCCATTCCATCTGAAAATTCAACACATATTCATATTTCCCACTCTATCTCTTCCTTCCTTAGAAGAAATGATTCTGACATTAAATCAATACTATAACTATGTCTTAGAGAAGATTCAGAAATGTAGGAGAAAAAATAATAATATTATGTTTACATTATGGATGTGATCCAATAGAGCAAGTTGATTGACAGAATTCAGTCATTGTGCTTTTCTAAACCCCTTTAACCTTCTAAATTCACATGATCCATGTGTATGACTTCAGAGGTTCATAGTGTTCTTTGAGCCTCAAACTGTTAAGGGACATAACAGAAACATAATAAATAACGATATATCTGTAGGAGGAACACAAGAGCAAAAGTCAAAAGCTCTGTCTGGGGCCCAGTTTCTAAGTAATCCATAATAACAGGACAAAGCATTGCTAAGCATTCAGAAATACTGGGGAGATAAATGACAGCCCCATTTCTGTAAGCATCCTGAGTTCTCAGAATAGAAGGGAAAAGCTCTGTTATATACAAGGAAATCAATTTAGCAAGAATTATCTGTAAGAAAATTAGGCTTCTAGAGAATAATTACCTAATAAATGCCTTCTATTAATTTAATGTTTTAACTCCCTGTGTTGGAAGCAGACTCTAGTAGAATTCAGAGGCCACCCCAAAGCATATAATGCCTGCCCACTGAGGAACAAGCTAAGGGAACTCTCACTGTGATAATTTCTTTACATGGTCAACTCATTTAATTATCCCAGCAAGCTTCAAAGATAGAGACTGTTCTGAAAGGTTTGTTCTAAGCAGTGTTCTATAAATACACATACACGATCACATATATGTTGTTTGTATCTGTGCTCCTATCTACAAGGAGTTTCTGCATGTCTTTCTGCTATTTTGTTACTGCCCTCTTATTAGGGATTCTCTTTTTATCTGTGAATTTGGGTCCTTATCAAAGGATTTAAGCTTGGCTTTTTAGGGAATGTATAATATAAAATCATACCTGAACTGGGCTGCCTGGAAATTCTGTCTGGACTGATCCTGATGCCAAGGTCTTTGTTAAGAGGGGAATGGGTCTGTTAAATGTTGATGGATGTTATTGTCACTGTCTGAATCAACTGTATATTCCATTCCAAAGATGTAATCATGACAACAAGGTGTCCAAACAACTGATATTCAGAATTATTACTCTCTATTAAAATGATATGGTATACTTTCTTATTCTAAGGTTTCCTTTTTTGTTTTTTCCTCCTCCCTCTCTCCTGTCCTGTAACAATTGTATTGTGGAAGTAGCTCACATACAGCCTTTTTCACTGGATTTGGTAGTGAGGGTCTGTTGGTGATTATGAATCATTGCAGCACCCCTTGGATGTTGATCAAATTCTCTCCTTCAAAATGAAAGAAGTCAGTCCAGAATATGAAATAATCAGAGAGAAAGAGGCCATTTTGTTACTTGCTTTCTGTTGCAAAACCCAAGGGACCATTCTTGCCATCCCTAAAAATAAAAAAGTGAGAGGCATTATATGCAGACATTAGGCTCCAAACTCATTAACTAAGTAGCAACATCTCCACGCAATGCCCTCTTTTTTTAGAATTTTGAAATATAATCCCCAGCTGGTATCTCCCTTTTCTGAGAGGCCCCTGTATAGGAGAGGTAGGCCAGAGAATCATGTTTCATCAGTTCTTGAGAGCCCTCACAGTCTTTCCCATATTACCAACCCAAACTTAGGCAGTGTTTGCTTATCTTCTACTGCATAACAAACCACCCCAAGTGTACAGCCTAAAAACATCAACAATTTATTATCTTTATTTTTCATAATTCTATAAGTTGACTGAGTAGCTCATTTGCTTCAGGTGATGCCAGCTTGGATATTGAGGTGGTCGAAAGATCAAAAATAGTCTCATTTACGTGACTGCAGATTGATGTAGTCTACTGAAAGAGAGCTCAGATGGAGCTGGCAGCAGGAACACTCAATTTACCACCTGCCCCTCTATAAGACTTCTTGAGCTCCTCACAGCACGGCAGCTGGGTTCCAAGAAGGGGAACTTCACAAGATAGAAGGAAAAGCCAAAGACCCCTTAAAGGCACAGCTGTGGAAAGGCCACATTATCTCTACTGCATTTTATTGTTCAAAAATAAACACAGGGCCAACCCAGATTCCAGTAAAGGGGAAACAGATTTCTCTCTTTTGGGGGGATGGAGGTAAAGTCACATCCCAAAAGAGCATGTGGAATGACAGATATTATTACAGCCATCTTTAGAAACACAATTTCCCACAGGCACCAATCTAAAGTGCCATCTGTCCCAGATCCCTGCAGAGTACCTATCCCTTAACCCACTTCAAGCTTCTGCTACAAAGATCTTACCTCTTCTCCTTGTCCTCATCCAAATGCAGTCAAGCTTTTGCCCTATACTAGACATTTGTGTTCCATTAAGGAGTCCTCAAGTCCTCAGCCGTCCATACCTGTGAATCGGTGATATTTGACACAATTACAGAAAGTTCAGATTTATTTCACTAGAAATTTGATACTTATCCAAGTTGGGGCGGGGGGGTTGATCATTTGATCCTTATATTAAACTATTCAGTTTATGTAAATATCATTTCTATAATGGAAGGAAGGAAGTCATGCGAAATTAGATAATAACATTCTAGAAGCCTTAGCACATGCCAAACACTTCCTAGAGATTGCCTCATTTTCACTTTTAGAAAACACCCTTTAGGGAAGGCAGCATAATCAATATTTTCAGATGATCTACCTCATATTTACAGAGGGTAAGTAAGTTTTCTGGGGATGAGCATCTAATAAATGGCAATAGAAGATTCTAACTCTTGTTCTTCTGCTTTCTGTTAGATGTGTTTCCAGGATTCAGGGACAAGTTATCTTTAATTTGCTAGACTTATGTTCAGGATGCATGAAGAAGATGATGATGACGATGATGGTGGTGGTGATGATGACAACAGAGGAAATGAAATTGTGACCTTTGTCCTAAAAAACTAGAATAGGGAAACTATGTAGGAGTAACATTATATCCTTTTATAACAGTGAAACCATTAGAGGCTTAGACGAGTTAAGAACTTATCCCAGATCACCAAACATGTAAACAAATATGAGAGTAGGGATTCAAAACTACCACAGACACACTGAGTCTGTGTTTACCAGGGTTTAATATTGCAAATTTCTAATCACCAACTCAGCTGACTTTTAGGTTTATACAATCAAGAGAGTGGGTGAATGCACTAGTATTTGGTCCAAATTTGTTTATATTGAACTTGGTACATAAACAAATTTTTAACATATTATATGTAACAAAAATCCCTGTGAGCAAGAATAAAAGTCATAGAAACATGATATACATTTACAAAATATATTATAAAAGTAGTCAGTATTGTTAATTTTGCACAGGTCCCTTACAAAGTAACAATAGGATGGGCTAAGGATATGAATGCTTTATGTGTGATAATATTTACATAGGTGTTAGTATAATGAAGGCAAATAAATTTTCACAACATTTTTTAATTCAAAAGTTTTTTTGGAAGGAGTAAATATAGACAGATTCACCTTCTAGATTATACATTTCTGTGGTATTGAATATTTTTTAAATAAACATGTGTTTCTGTTGCATGTCTTAGAGAGTTCTGAAAATGGGGATTCTAGAAATACTTCATTTCCTAAATTCCTAGACTTTCAAGACATTACTAAGTTAAGGAAATAATCCTTTCCTTAATCCCTATTGCCTCCTTTGTTTGAGATGTCTAACTTTCATTTTTGGCTCTGATCAAGACCTTCAACACTGCTATGTTTTACAAAATTTCTCCAATGAATAACTATAATATTTATAAAGAGGGAAAAAATATGGTAGGCATGAATTTTCAAGCCACACTTAAGCACTCAAGTGTACAAGAAGTATTACTTTGTGTACTTTTCTATATTGTAACTGAACCTAATTTCCATTTTGAGGCCCCAGATGGTTGTGAGTAGGAAGCATAATGTCTCAAATTCAAAGTAAATTCTGTTCCTTCTTGGTTTGCTTAGTCAATTTATGATAAATTCAATCAATTTATGCCTCTATTCCATTGTCTGCTTCTCTTCATATGACATTTAAATTCTCAGGGCTTACCCAGTGCCCTGATCTTTATCTATCCTTGATGGCATCCCTCAGATATTTGGACTGCCCTCTAAATCTCAAATACGCCGTTCATGTTTTTGTGTTGCAACCTTCCATCTTGACCATAAGACTGGTTCAAAACTATAGGCAGTCTTGCTCAGCTAATCCTGTGCCCTATTGGAAATCTAGAAAAACTTGCCTACATTCCCATACCTCAGAGGAATGTGGGAAACTTAATGGGATACCTAAGGCCTTCTCAGGCCATCATATGAAATGAACCCATCTCTGTTCTACTACACCCACATCAGGATGATGCAGAATTCTTGTGAGGCTACATTGTCCCTGATATCCAGACAAAAACAAAGAAGTATCATAGGTTAAAATGTGTATGCCTGGGGGCAAGGAATATATCAGACAATATTTCATCTTGCCACATTTGCTGCCTTTAAAAAATTCTTGTTTCCTCACAAAGAAAATGTATTTCTCATCTAGGTGTCATCTTTTCAAAGAAGATGGGGATATAATTGTTTGCCAAAATTTTTCTACAAGAGTAATTCCCTCTTTATATGGAATCATAAAAAAAACTAAAATAACCAATACATTACTCAGAAATAAAAACAAACCAGGAAGTATCACGTTACCAGACTTCAGGCTATTCTATAAATCTATAGTGATCAAAACAGCATGGTACTAGCACAAAAATAGAGAGGCAGATGTATGGAACAGAATAGAGAACCAAGAGATGAATCCAGCTACTTAGTGTCATTTGATATTTGATAAGCCTATCAAAGACATTCAGTGATGGAAAGACTCCCTATTTAACAAATGATGCTGAGTGAACTGGATGGCAACCTGTAGAAGACTAAATCTGGACCCCCACCTTTCACCATTAACAAAAATTGATTCTCACTGGATAAAAGATTTAAACTCAAGGCAAGAAACTATAAAAAATACCAGAAGAGAATGTAGGAAAGATGCTTGAAGAATTTGGCCTGGGAGAATATTTATGAGGAGAACTCCCCAGGTAATTGAAGCAACACCAAAAATATATTACTGGAATCTGATCAAACTGAAAAGCTTCCGCACAGCCAAGAGCACAGTAAGTAAAGCAAACAACCTTCAGAATGGGAGAAGTTTTGCAGGTTACACTTCCAAAAAAGGTCTGATAACTAGAATCCACAGAGAACTCAAATTTATCAATAAGAAGAGAACAAATAACGCCATTTCTATGTGGGCAAGAGACTTCAAACAGAAACTTCTCTGAAGAAGACAGGTACATGGCCTACAAACACATGAAAAAATGCTCATCATCTTTAATCATCAGAGAAATGCAAATAAAAACCACTTTGAGATATCATCTAACTCCAGTGAGATTAGCCCACATAACAAAATCCCAAAACCAGAGATGTTGGCGTGGATGCAGAGAGAAGGGAATACTTCTATACTGCTGGTGGGAATGCAAGCTAATATGACCTTTTTGAAAACAAGTTGGGAGAATACTCAAGGAACTAAAAGTAGACATACCATTCAATCCTGAAATTCCTCTACTAGGTATATACCCAGTGAATCAAAAATTATTTTACAACCAAGATATTAGCACCAGAATGTTTATTGCATCCCAATTCATAATTTCCAAGACATGGAAACAGCCTAAGTGCCCATCGACCCATCAATGGATTAACAAATTGTGGTATATATACACTATGGAATACTGTGCAGCCATAAAAAAGATGGAGACTTCACATCTCTTATGTTTACCTGGATGGAGCTGGAACACATTCTTCTTAGTAAAGTATCTCAAGAATGGGGAAAAAGTATCCAATGTACTCAATACTACTATGAAATCACTATATAATCACCTACACATTCATACAAATAGTAAAACATAACTATAGTCCAGAAAGTAGAAGGAAAGAGGGGAGAGAGGGGAGGGGAGAGGGGAATATGGAAGAGGGAGGAGGGAGGGTATTTTGGGGGAACCTCACCTAATGTGCATGATGCAATGGTACAGTTCAAAACTATTAAGAAAAGAGCATAATTGAGATGGATATGTTAATCTGTTCAATGTAAGCATTTCATGTTGTATATCAAATCAGTACACTGAACCCAATAAATGCATCAATGTACACAGTTATTATTTAATAAAAACAAAAATAAATACATAAATAAAATGTTTTAGGGGGAAAAAAAAGAGTAATTTCCATACTCGAATCAGTAAGTGGACACTATCTTCCCCAGGATCCCCTTTTGTCAAATGGGTGAGGCTGGTTACTAGGTAGATTTTTCACCTCTCTAGTTTAAGGGTGGTTACTGGTTCTTTCAGACCTAACTGTTGCCAGACAAATCATTCTTACCTAACCCTACCATGCAGGATTCTATGGTACTTGTGCACAATATAAGTCCCCCACTCTTTGGGTTTAGATTCCAGCATAAATAGGTTTAGCTCATGCTGGATTATTGAGCAAGCCCTAAGGTGACAGAATTTATCCTTGACTGGTAAGATTAGGTTTTCTACAACAGGAATAAAGGGACTACAAATGCATTCTAAAATCAGTTATATAAAAACAAAGAGATACATTTCTTTACTCACTGAGTTTTATATCCTGGAAATTTACAAAATCAAAAAAGTTACTATAGAAAAATTATTGAAGTCTTTATAGTATGATCCCAAATCCCTTGAAAAAAATGGATGTGCATAAAAAAAAAAGATTAGAGGGATATACTCTCAATTTTCTGTGCTGATGACTTTCAAAATCTATAATTCATTTAATTATTCATTCATTCCAGAAATATTTATTGGGTATTATTAGTTATCAGATGCCAATTCCATAGCTTCGTTCCATAATTTATCTCTCTTTAATTTCAGACTTATATAGAAAACTGCCTACTACACATACTCATTTGAGGAAAATAAATATTGCTGACTATTTATCTGTGACCTCATATGGACTGTCCACAACAAGTTTAGACTAACCTGGTCCTGAATTCTAAAAGCTCATCACGTAAAAGGAAGGCTATATGGCACAATCGCAAGAGCTTGAACTTTTAAGTCAGACACAACTGTGTTAGAACTCCTATTCTACCTTTTATTAACTGTCATCTTAGAAAATGTAATTAACTTCTATAAGCCTCACAGAGCATACTTAATGAAGAGATGAGTAATAAAATAAATGCTGATATCTATTGACAGAATTTTTGAGCATTTAAAGAAAAAAAAAAAAAAGTTGGTAACATGCCTAACAGAATTCCCACACAGGGCACTCAGTAAAAGTTACCTTCCCATTTCAGTCCCTCCCTTCTGTAGCAGACGTGGCATCACTATAATGAAATAGCACAATTATGTGATAAAAAGCATTTGGAACTGCTACAGAGAAGTAAAACAAACACACATTTACATTATGTAGGAAATGCAGTATAACCCAAAAGTTGCTGATATTCAATCATTTTTTACATACAAAAACAATTTTATGTATTTTAAATAATAAAATTATTTGCATGTTAAATTCAAAAAAGAGGACAATCTTTATCCTTTTTCTGTTGACTTCGGTTTTTCCTCTTCTCCTTTCGGCTCTTAAAGGTAAACATCAAGCAGGTGCATCATGTGGAATATCTCTGCTATCCTGTTAGCCACAGAAAGACTATGAAAGCACAAAGCTGCAATGATCGGTTGGCTGAGCAAGATGCTGAAGAGTCAGATTTACTGTCTCAGTCCCAGGACTGAAGACACCACTGGTGGCAGGACCTTGAATGAATCACTTCTCCTTTGCTTGCCTGGAATGATTACCAGGATCAAATTATGGAGTCTGCCCAGCTGCCCTGAAGTGTCATGGAGACCTGCGAGAGCCCAACTGATCAAACATTGGGGTCTCAGCTGGGAAGATATGTTAAGACCAACAAATTATTTTAACAGAAATTAATTTCCAAGAATAACAGAATACTACACATCAGGCACACATGTCAATTATTTATGAAATGTCCACAAACACTTGTGAAATACAAATGATGTCCAGCTAGACATGGATCCTGCCCTCTGGAGCACTAAGGAAACTCATGTGAATGGTGCTTGCTAATGTGGTATGAGATTTTCAGGTACTGCTTCCTTTAATAATTAAAGTAAGCCCAAGAGACAAGATGTAATATTGCAGTTCTTCAGATGAAAATTCTTATATTTAATTGCTTTAATTTCATAGGATGTAAATGAGAGAGCCCAGAATTTATAACCAGCCTTGTTATTTCCCCAGTTGGTGCTCTTCCCCATCCAAGGCTTTGCCATGGTGCTAATAAAATTCCTGGAGTGTCCAACCCTAGGCCTCTTCACCCAGTAACAAGCATGGCATGTCTATTACCATCATGAAATCAATAAATTTTGTTGATTGTGTGTGTGTATGACATAGAATAATCATAGCGGAAAATGTGAGCAGAGATTCAAGGGGATGCTTGGCCTGCTAACGAGCTAAATCAGGGATGCTGGGGCTGGACACTCTGCAGAAAGTTGTTTGGTCTAGGATGGTCTCAACATTCAAAAACCCAAGTAAATAACTCAGGCAAATATATAGCACAACCAGGAAGCAAATGAGTTGTAACATTTATGTGAAATTTGACATTCTTCGTTATCAGTTACATACTCATAAGATAGTTCAAATTGAAAAGTAAATTTTAATATAAATAGAACTAAGTATGAATTATATACTTCATTGAATGCTTATATTTGTTGCTGTCCTCTAGCTTAAATTACGGGTTGAATTTTCTCATACAATTTTGGATCATATCCTTGCTCCTCACCAAACTCCCCTGAGTTAATGAGCTGTGAGATGAAAGCCTCAGCAGTATAGGGGAGTGTTTGTTTCTTCAACTTGTCAAAAGAAGTCTTGCTGCTTATTTTTGTGTGTATTTGAGTTCATGTCCATGAGTGTGTGTGTGTTTCTGCCAAAAGCAATTCTTTGTCTTTCTACTTCTCTGTTATTGCCAGTTCTTAAGGTTTCTCTCTCATTCTGTAATTCATGTCTTTGTCAGGGAAATTAAGGCAATAATTTAAGTGGATATAAGAATCATACTTGACCTGGTTTCTTTGGTAGTTCTGTGCAATGTGGCCTTGGTGTCAGTCCTTACTGACTGAAGAGTGAACCCATGGAATATGGATGGATGTTATACTGAGAAACTAGGATATCTGGCAGGTGGCACGTAAAACTCTAGAGATAAAGGGTCAGGAACAAAAGGGAGAGAGCTTTAAAGCCAAGTTTCTAGGCAGCAAATATTTATTTTGAAACTCCATTTGAGAATTGAGTGTTTGTTGATTTTTCATTATCCAGGGTGTCCCCTGTCATTCATTCACGTATCACTTTATTCATTCTGTTATATTGTGCCCAACCCTGGTAGTATCTAGTTTTCAGTATTTTTCACTGAAAATTCTGCTGAAATTTTGCTGCTGAATTTAAGTTGCTGTAATATTCATTATACATTGGTATAATTTGTCCTTAGCAAATGGAAAGAGTCAAAAGTATAAAATGGTCACTGAAAGAAAGGTGCCTTTTCATTCCCTCATTTCTTTTCCAAAATCACTTCTACAAACAAACAACTCCTCAGAACAATCCTTATAGTCAGAGACATCATATGCAGACATTAAGGTCCAGATCCACCACCTGTCTCTACTGTGACTCATAATATAAACATAGATCCTTTGTGTAGCCTGGTTCCTAGAATTTGAAAATATAACCCACAGCCAGTGTCTCCCCTGCTGAGAGGTCCCTGTGTATGAGAGGCCCTTTCATGAGATGGGCCAGAGAGCCCCTGGCCCAGTAGAGTCATACATAGCTTTTTAATCTTAAAAATTCTTCACAAACTTGTGTCTTTCTCCAAATGTATTAGTACAGTCTGAAGCACCATCTCTCCCAGTCCCTTACCCCATCATCCACTACAAGCTTCTCCATGTTGAATTCAAAGAGAGGAATTTATCTCCTCACTCTCATCCAGACACCGTCAAGCTTTTATCTCTCTCTCCTAGACATCTGTGTTGTCTTGAGGAGACCTCAGGCATCAGTCTTCTACATCTGTGAAATAAGTGCTACTTGACAAAATGACAAAATGTTCAAATTCAATGCTTTCTAACCCTGGTTTGATCCTATGAATTTTTGTTTATGGGCTTTAAAATACTTTTAGAAAAAATAAAGGTTGTGTAAACCTCTTGAAACTATTGTCCCTGAGAAAATTGTAACTCATTGAGAATAAAGGTTCCAGCTTTCAGCTTTGTGTAAATAATTCCAGACAAATAAAGGAGGATCAGAAAGAAAACCTAACATAAAATTTTGTAGTTTAACCAGGAAGTGGACCTTCTGAAAAAACTTATATTTGTTGAGACAAGATGGCTGGCTGAAGCCAGCTTTCCACAGAGGCTCCATCCAGAAGGAGAGTTAAAGGACAGAAATTTAGCAAGGAACGTGGTAGATTAGAGCTGCACCAAGAGACAAGGTTGAATAATGCACATCAACCCCGCTGAGGTGAGCTGCAACCCCAAGGATACAAACAAAAGGTACAAAATCCATCACCAAGTGGACGGGAGTCCCCTCCCCCATGAGAACAGCTCAGAGTGCCCCACAAACAAATGAGCAGAGTTCAAAGGTCCTCCCCTACACTCCACGGGAGACACCCTCTAAAAACTGGACCTACCTCCCCTACTAGAGTGCCATGGCATTCTCCTGCCAGGTATAAAACGTATAAAACTGTATGTATTCTCTACCTGCAACTCTGAGCTCCCAGCACTCCCCTCCACTCTCACTCTGAGGTCTGGATGCCTGTCTCACAGGAGTCCAGATTCTTGAGTGATTTCTCAAGGGGTGTGGACAGGGCCTAAACTGCAGCTGGCCAGTACTGACTCTGCCACATGGGAGTGAGGAGAGGATGGTCAGCTGAGAGGGAACCACACAGCAGCCATCTTTTGGCAACAATAGGGCTCACTCCCGGATATTGCAAAGTCACACCCCCTGACTCCCTGGGCAACCAGAGGAGGCTGGGCATCTACTCATGTGGCAACCACCATGAAACAGATCTGGGACGGAAACACATACCCCATGAGTAAAGTGTTTGCCTGAGGCGGTACTGGCCTGGGTGGAGCGTGGGGGTTAGAAATGCACACACAGAGCTGGGAAGTTTCCAGGGTGGGGCTGACACAGGAGACTGCTTTACTGAGCCTAAGATGCACCCAGTTCTCAGGGGATCATTAGCCTATAGACAAAGGAAGACAGGAGGCTAGAACTGACAGGTAACTGAATACAAACCTGCAGGAGCAAAGACAGGGCCTGAGGCACAGGCTCTGGGAACTCAAAACAGCTTCTCTTCTGCAGGTTAATATAGCAGGAACAGAAACAAATTCCTGGAAAGTTCTTCTGTTCTGTTCTGTCAGTAACATCAATCACGGGTGGGGCTGGAAATGAGTGAACAACCCCCAGCCTCCATCAAGCGACTGAGGTTGTCAGGACTCAACTCCCCTGCTAGATAGAGGCAGAGTGCAATGGCCTAGCTGAGCAGTAGATTTTCTTGTGATTCAGGCAGGTACAAAACCCTGAAGTATCTGTTCACTACAGGCAACTGGTTAACAGCCCTGCGGGGCTATCAGTGACTGGGTGTGACAGAGGTGCAAGGTGGGGAAGGAGGCATCAACCTTCCCAGACTGATCTATTTGCTGGATGGGTCCTCCTGACTCCAAGGAACACAGGACCAATCCATATCTGAGTAGTCATATGACCCCTGCAAGCCAGAGACTTTTTAAACTCTCCCACTTGAGACAGGTGCTGACTGAGACAATTGATTTGGACCTTTTGAAGTGAGCCAATCACCCAAGGACTATTCAGGTGGTGCCCTGGGTGTGTGGTTGTAGGAAGATTTGATTTTCCTTTTTCATTTGTTGCCTGTGGGGGGCATGGTGACTTAATTGCTGGTATTTCTCCACAGCTGAGACTTAAACCCAGACTAACTGTTTCATTAGGATCAAACAGAGACCAGCAGAAAACAAGACAGAACCACTTACCCCCACCACACCAAACAGGTCCCCAGTTTCTCAGGCCATAGCACTGTACGGGTCCTCAAAAAAGCTCCAGGGGAAAAATCAAATGGTGTAAAATAATCATGGGGTGGAATCAGCAGAGAAGCTCTGGTAATATGAATAACCAGAATAGATCAACCCCCCCCCCCCAAGGAAAGATATGGCAGATGTAACTGAAGATCCCATTCATAAACAGCTGGACCAGATGTCAGAAATTGAATTCAGAATTTGGATTGCAAACAAGATTAATAGAATGGAGGAAATTTTGGAATTAGAAATTTGAGGAGCAGTTCAAAAGTCAAAATTAGAAATTCGAAGAGAAATTCAAAAGGTGTCTCAAGAATTTTATGAATTTAAAGACAAAACCACCAAATAATTTGTCTCACTGAAGCAAGAATTTGCAGCCCTCAAAGATCTGAAAAATACAGTAGAATCCCTCGGTAATGGAGTAGAGCAAGGAGAAGAAATAATTTCTGACATTGAAGACAAAGCTTTTGAAAGCTATCAAACTCTCAAAGAGGAAGAGAAATGGAGAGCAAAAACGGATCATTCTCTCAGAGAGCTCTGGGATAATTCCAAGAAGGCTAATATCCACCTCATTGGAATCCCTGAAAGTGATGAAGTGGCCTCACAAGGCACAGAGTTTCTGCACCATGAAATTATGAAAGAGAATTTTCCAGACATACCAAGAGATACTGAAATTCAGATAGCAGACAATTTCAGGACCCCAGCACGACTCAATCCTGATAAGACATCCCTCAGGCATATCATAATTAACTTCACTAAAGTTAATATGAAGGAGAAAATTCTCAAAGCAGCCAGACGTAAGACATTCATTACCTACAAAGGGAAGAATATTAGAATGACTGCAGATCTCTCTGCTGAAAGTTTTCAAGCTAGAAGAGGATGGTCATTGACTTTTAATCTCCTGAAGCAAAATAACTTTCAACCCCGAATCCTGTATTCAGCTACACTGAGTTTCATTTATGATGTAGAAATTAAATACTTTAATCACATTCATATGTTGAAGAAATTTGCCATAAACAAACGAGCTCTTGAGCGTATTCTCAGACCTAGCCTCCATAATGACCAGGCCAATCCTCTACCACAAAAGTAAACTCACTCAGAAACTTTGATCAAACTCCAACATCCACAGTGGCAAAGGGATTAAAAATGTCCACTAGACTTTCAAAAAACTTGATACCCAAAATTTTACCAGACTTATCACTATTCTCCATTAATGTGAACAACTTAAACTGTCCTCTAAAGAGGCACAGGTTAGCTGACTGGATACAAAAACTCAGGCCAGATATATGCAGCATACAAGAGTCACATCTTACCTTAAAAGACAAATATAGACTCAGGGTGAAAGGATGGTCATCCATATTTCAGGCAAATGGTAACCAGAAAAAGCAGGTGTTGCAAATCTTTTTGCAGATACAATAGGCTTTAACCCAACAAAAGTAAGGAACAATAAGAATGGTCACTTCATATTTGTTAAGGGTAATAATCAATATGATGAGATTTCAATTATTAATATCTATGCACCCAACCAGAATGCACCTCAATTTATAAGAGAAACTCTAACAGACATGAACAACTTGATTTCCTCCAGCTTCATAATAGTTGGAGATTTCAACACAGCTTTTGCATAGTTGGATTGATACTCCAATAAGAAGCTGACCAAAGAAATTTTAGATTGAAACCTAACCATCTAACATTTGGATTTAACAGACATCAATAGAACATTTCATCCCAACAAAACTGAATAAACATACTTCTCATCAGTCCACTGAACATACTCCAAAATTGATCACATCTTAAGTCACAAGTCTAACCTCAGTAAATTTGAAGGAATAAAAATTAT
Organism: Loris lydekkerianus; assembly: GCA_963574355.1. Classification (NCBI taxonomy): domain Eukaryota; kingdom Metazoa; phylum Chordata; class Mammalia; order Primates; family Lorisidae; genus Loris; species Loris lydekkerianus. Next base: position 43,789 of record CAUYPK010064766.1, read on the forward strand.
TCCTTGCATCTTCTCGGACCACCATGGAATAAAATTTGAACTCAGGAACAACAGGAATCTGCATACTCATACAAAAACATGGAAGTTAAATAACCTTGTGCTGAATGATAGCTGGGTCAGAGATGAGATTAAGAAGGAAATTGCCAAAGTTTTGGAACAAAACGGTAATGAAGACATGAATTATCAGAACCTCTGGGATACCACAAACGCAGTCCTAAGAGGGAAATTTATAGCACTGCAAGCCTTCCTCAAGAGAATGGAAATAGAGGAAGAAATTTGAAGAAATTTGCCAAAAACTTAATGGGACATCTCAAGAAACTGGAAAAGAAAGAATATTCCAACCCCAAACCCAGAAGAAGAAAAGAAATAACCAAAATTAGAGAAGAATTAAATGAAATTGAAAACAAAAGAATTACACAACAGATCAATAAATCAAAAAGTTGTTTTTTTGAAAAGGTCACTTAAATAGATAAAGTTTTGGCTAACCTAACCAGGTAAAAAAGAGTAAAATCTCTAATTTCATCAACCAGAACTGACAAAAATGA
>CAUYPK010064767.1:0-33403 GCA_963574355.1 Loris lydekkerianus
CATGGATGGAGCTGGAACATATTCTTCTTAGTAAAGTATCTCAAGAATGGAAGAAAAAGTATCCAATGTACTCAGCCCTACTATGAAACTAATTTATGGCTTTCACATGAAAGCTATAACCCAGTTACAACCTAAGAATATTGTTGGATTCTTGTAGGATTACCTACTCTCATCTTCACAGACTGGTGCTTTCCAGACTGTCCCAAGTACAAGACTCACCAGGGTATTTGCCAGAAATGGGGATCCTGGGCGGTCTTGGATCCTGTAGATGATGGGCTGTGGAGTCTGTGCTTTAAAAATGCCCCTAGCTGGTGATAGGACTGGGAGACATTACCCTGCCTCACAGCTCGTCTTTCCAGCGATAGTCTGAGCTCAGAGAAGGGAAGGCATTAGCTTGTTGTCTTTTGCAGTACATGAAAGCCATGTGATTCAGTAAGTGCAGCTCTCACGTCACTGGACACCCACGTCCAGATCAGAATGCTTTCAGGGTAATTACAGCTGCACAATTATCACACTGAGTACATTAAACACTGCTCAGGTGACCAGCAGAGTGGGGCAGAAGCCAGGGAAATGCAAATATTTGAACTTCTAATTCTTTTTTTTTTTTAAGGTAACCACTGGCGCATTATCTGCTTAAAATCTTTCCTGTCTTTGTAAGGAATTAATTCCAGCTGACAATAGGTCATCTCTTGCCAACTTAAAAAAACTCATTTTTCTTTGTGTTTCAATTCCAACAGACCTGAACATTCACTAGGCATCAAAATAATTCTCCTTTTTCAATAATTACATATAAATTGTGGGGAACCACTCAGAAAATATAGGCATGGTGAAGTCACGGTTGCTAAATGTAGAAAGTTTCTAGAAGAAGGTTAGGAGAGGGTGGGTTTTGGAGGATAATCAGAAGATTGGTTTTGAGCATGCTAGTTTGAAATGTTTACTAGTGGTGTTCAGTGAGCAGCTGGATACATCGGTGTGGAGCTTCCGGGAGATGTTCCAGCTAGGGATAGAAATTTGGAAACTGTCCAGGTCAGGGTGTTCTTTAACAAGACATGAGGTGGTGTGATGTCTTCAAAGGGGTGAGTGTGTTAAGAGCAGAGAGGAAGTCTCACAGCAAGGGCCGGGGTGATGCAGTGTCCATCCGTCAGAGAGGAAAGGAACAGGTGGCCTTGGGAGTACACTGATGAGCCAAGGGCTACCGGGTGTCTGCCACCAGCTGAGCCAGAGCTGCTGAGTGGTTGTGTGAGATGGTCATTGAGATCTGACACTCAAATTTGGCCATGTGTGGTCCTCTGTGACCTGAGGGCCTGACGAGCAGGCTCAAGAGTCATGAGACAAGGAGGATGCACAAATGGAGACTTTGTAAAGGTGGCAGCGTAAGGGACGGCCTCACAGTGTGTCTCTCTGGTGATAGAAATGGTCTGAGGGGGGGAACTGACAGCCCAGGGTGAGGCATGTGGCTGCACCTCTTGAGTGGCAGTGGGGTCAGCTCGCCCCACTAACGCGAATGAAGGAGTGTGTGGGACAGAACTGGGCTGTTCCAGGAAGTGACAGGAGAAAGAGGTGATTAGGTGGTGGGTGCCAGAGAGTGGCACAGTGATGGAATTTCATCTGAGCAAGGAGAGGCCAGGAGTTGGATGAGGGGCAGGAGAAGGTCTGTTGAAATCAGAGGACTCAGGAGAGAGAACTAGAAAGACAGGAAGTGGTGCTGGAAGTGCTTGAGCCCAAATCATGGGGATGCAGGAGCTGTTGGTAATGACCAATGGTGCTGGAAGGATGGGTGATTGTCGTAAGTGGTGAAGAAAGTCAAGACACTGGGAAGCCAGTGTGCTACTGTAGAGGATTCTCTTTGTGTATATTAATCATAACATTACCAAGCTTTACATTGAAAATAAGTTGGGAAGAGTGACGTAGGGCCGGAAACAGAGCCTTCCAGGGCAGCTGGGGGAGGAACAGCTCTGGGGGCGGGTGCTGGCTGGGACCCCTGGGTGTGCGTGGGTGCCACTGCTCGAGGACACCCGTGTCACAGTGGAGGACAGGGGCAGGTGAGGAGAATGTGGTCTCCACGCTGCTGTGAGAAACAAGGAGGACGCCTGCCCATCTGCAGGGCCAGCCCTGGGAGAGGGGTGGGAGAGAGGAAGACGTCTTCATGATCAGGCGACAGGCTGAGTGGTTCTGGGACAGCATAAGGGTGAAGGAACTGCCCTGAGATAAGGACAGAGTGGTGGAGATTTACTGTGACCCTGGGTTCCCAGGAGCGGGCTGGAAGGGTCTCAGGACTTAAGGAAGGGTGAGCAATGGGACCAGAGAACTCGGGAGGATCAGAGGGCAGACTGCAGAAGAGGCTGGCGAGTCTTGGTCTTCTGAAGTGAGCTGGAGTAGAGCACTGTCTTTTCTGCCCCCCGTTTTGTTGAGCGTGCAGGCAAGACCATGAGAATTGGGGATTGGGAAGTGGAGGGGGCCTGCACAGAGCATGCAGACGCCCCGTCTCCCCCTGGCAGTGCACAGAGCATGCAGAGGCCCCATCTCCTTCCGGCAGTGCACAGAGCATGCAGAGGCCCCATCTCCTTCCGGCAGTGCACAGAGCATGCAGAGGCCCCGTCTCGCCCTGGCAGTGCACAGAGCATGCAGAGGCCCCATCTCCTCCTGGCAGTGCACAGAGCATGCAGAGGCCCCATCTCCCTCTGGCAGTGCACAGAGCATGCAGAGGCCCCATCTCCTTCCGGCAGTGCACAGAGCATGCAGAGGTCTCATCTCCCCCTGGCAGTGCACAGAGCATGCAGAGGCCCCGTCTCCCCCTGGCAGTGGCACTACAGAGCAGAGATGCTCATGATCCAGTGTGCAAACCAGGCCCCAGAGGGTCTTGCCGCAGATTCTGACTTGGAAAGTGTGGACTGGGGGCTGAGCCTATGCTGTGCATGGACCCCCAGGGGACCCTATGAAGAACAAGGGTAGAGGAGGGAGAAGGAACCTGAGAAACATTTAGGGGTATTTGCATATATTGGTGGGGATGAGAGAGGTTTCATTAAGAAGCATGTGTTGTAGAAGGAACTTTTAAGATGTGTTGGATTTCCAAAGGTCTTCTCAAAGGATTTAGAAAGGTTTCACTCCTCAAAGTTTCCTGGATTTGACACACTGCTTACACAGAAGGTATTTTAGTGATACCTAGAAACATTCAACTTTGGGCTTTTTATACCTGATCACTTGAGAGTTACTCTTCCCCTAGTCAGAGGCAACACATTGCTTATAAGAGAAGGTATTAGTATGGAGTGAATAAAAAGAGCTATGCAAGATTAAAGTTCAAGGTTTTTTTAACTTATAAAACAGGCTTCTTAAAATTCAAAGGTAAATCTTGAGGATAGGCAGGCACTGAGTAGTGCTATGTACATGCCATAACAGAATTAGAAGAAGATCACCCCCTGTCTTCACCTGCACTTGGGGCTGGGAAGGAACAGGTGGATCCTAGGAGTTGGGGTGTCGGATGGGGAAGGATGGGGCCTGGGATGAGCCCCCATGTCAAAGGCAGGCACTTCTTGGACCTCACCAGGGAAGTATCCAGGCAGAGCACAGTCCACATCTGCAGGGATGAGCTGTGTGTGCAGCCCAGTGAGCTTGGCAGAGAGCCCCTGGAGTCCTGGTCAGGCCCAGCATTCCGTGACCACAGGTGTCCGTGAGTCTCAATTGCTGGCATCAGGTGCTTTATAAAGACTGTGGCTCTCTCTCCTCTGTAACTGGGGAGCCTCCATGGGTGCTGCTGTGGATGACAAGGTTTCTGTCTGTCTCACCAGGGTGCGGATACGCTTTTAACAAAGTGAAACACTAATTTGCTTGAGAGCGTCTTACTGGACAGGTCCTTACAGTGCATGTAAAGAGCAGAGAGGGAGGATGGGAGTTAGGGTGGGTTTCCTTGTTGCCCCTGCCCTGCCCTGATCCGGCTCCCCACACTTCTGCTCACTCTGTTGTGGGACATACCCATTCCTGTTGTCATCCATCCTCTGATAACCAAATTTTGCCTTTTTAAATTGGGAATTAATTTTAATCCCTCTACACTCCAAATACCAAGCCTAAAAATGTCTTTAATTTACAATGGGTAAAAATTTAGTAAATAAGGCCAAAGGATAGTTGGAGATAAACCTTTCCCTGCAATGCATCCAGCACTTAGACCAGGCTATTGCTTTCTCTAACACACGTCACTGAAAACCAGGCTGTGACCCTGAGCAGGAGAGCTGGTCTCAGTGCAGCTACTTAAGGACCCGGAGTTTCTGTAGGGAGCTTGGCGGCTGGTGACATTGTCTGTGAGAGGTAAGGGTCTTGCCGAATGCAAAAGTTCTTATTTTACATGATGATATATATATATATATATATTTTTTTTTTATAGTTGGGGCTTATATGACTATGTGTGACAGAAACCATTAGTATGTGGTCTCAAAAGAAAATACTTGCAGACATCCAGATGTTTTTGTGTCCTTAAAACCACATTGTCATTTGAGGAAAAAGTGGTCTCAGCACTTAGGCATTCCCAGGCTTCCAAGAATTCTGTAGAATCAGTTTTCCACCATTTGGGCTGCAAATTTGGTATTGTCTTATTTTATTTTATTTTTTGCAGGTTTTGGCCAGGGCTGGGTTTGAACCCACCACCTCTGGTATATGGGGCTGGTGCCCTAGTCCTCTGAGCCACAGGCACCACTTGGCATTGTTTTTATTTAGAAGTCCCTTGCCTCACATAATTTGTGTTGTACACTGGTCTTTCATCTCTTACAAAGTTCTCATTCTGGCGAGAGAGGAACCCACACCTCTTCTGTGGGTCACAAGCACATCTTTTATCAATGCGGCCTCCTTCTCTGCTGCAAGGTTCTTCCTCGTCCCATCTCAGTGTCCCTGGTTCCCTTTACTGTGGTTCTGTGACTTATATATGTGATGAGAAACTTGTGACTGTTTAGTGGAAAGTACTATTGTCTTTATGGTACTAAGCCTATGTCAGGGAATTGGAGGAATAATTTCTATGGGTTCACTCTTGCGTAGAAGATTTTTTGCTACGCAAAACTTATCCTTGTTAAAAATTTAGGTTTGATTATATTTAGTAAAAATAGTTTTGTTTTAGGGGATAGGGGTCCTCGAACTGCGTCCTGCGGGCCGCATGAGGCAGTGTGATTGTATTTGTTCCCGTTTTGTTTTTTTACTTCAAAATAAGATATGTGTAGTGTGCATAGGAATTTATTAATAGTTTTTTTTTTTTAAATATAGTCCTGCCTTCCCACGGTCTGAGGGACAGTGAATTGGCCCCCTGTTTAAAAAGTTTGTGGATCCCTGGGATGCCAAGAGCTGATGACCTCTGAGCAAGATGATTTGCAGCTGGGAGGTGGACCCTTGGGCAATTCATCCCCAGGTGTTCTTTGCGGAGAAAGAGCCCGAGCCCATGGCAATCCTTAGGCACTTAGTCATTGTCTAATACTCCCCTCACCTGTCATGTACTGTCTGAATAAAAGGCTACTGCAGAGGTTGCTCGGGGCCACCCTGCAATCAAGGTTAGCCCACCTCCTGCAAGCTTGTACCTCTATTCATGTCAGGCCTGGTTTCTTCCTGCGGAGATTGAGACCAGAGCCATAGGGGTTGTGGCCATGTATTACTTCCTTTGATGATTTGATAGAAAGTATAATTATTTTAATTTAATTGAGTTTGAGCCTCAAGAATTACTGTGTGTAGATTCTTAGCTGATAACTTAAGTACAGATAAAATTCCTAATAGGTATTATGTAACTATGGACAAAGGACAAAAAAGTGGTATAATCCTTCTTAATCTTCTGGTTGTGTTGTGTAGATATACGGTTCATACCAGCAAAAAAGTATCTATGTTCTATTGGAATAATAAAAGTTTTCTATGGTAATAAAAAATTGTCTACACTTTTAAGTCCATCACCGAAGAGCCATCTGAATTTCATTTATGTGGTGTTTTCTTGAGATACTACAGTATTTTTATAGTTATCTTAAACTCATTTTATTTAATTAATTAATTAATTTATTTATTTATTTTACATTTTGGAACAATTACTTTTTTATTCTACTTATGTCTTACAAAAGATTTTTTTCTGAAGGAGATTCATTCAATATTTCAAGGGGGCACACTATTTTTCCCTTTTCTACACTATTACCAAATATCTCTTTTTTTATTTTTTGTTAAGTCAGAGACCTTTAGATTCCTAATCAAAGGCTGTATTCATTTCTTTCTCATTTGATTCTTTTTTTTTTTTAAGTTGTTTTTTTATTAGTATTAGATCATAGCTGTGTACATTCATGCGATCATGGGGCACCATTCACTGGTTTTATAAACAGTTCGACACATTTTTATCACACTGGTTAACATAGCCTTCCTGGCATTTTCTTAGTTATTGTGCTAAGAAAATCATATTCTGCATTCGCTAAATTTCACATGTGCCCTTGTAAGATGCACTGCTGGTGTAATCCCACCAATCACCCTCCTTCTGCCCAACCTCCCCCTTCCCTGCCCTTCTTCTCCCCCTTCCCCATATTCTTAGGTTATAACTGGGTTATAGCTTTCACATGAAAGCCATAAATTAGTTTCATAGTAGGGCTGAGTACATTGGATATTTCTTCTTCCATTCCTGAGATACTTTGCTAAGAAGAATGTGTTCCAGCTCTATCCATGTAAACATGAAAGAGGTAAAGTCTCTGTCTTTCTTTAAGGCTGCATAATATTCCATGATGTACATATACCACAATTTATTAATCCATTTGTGAATAGATGGGCACCTGGGCTTTTTCCATGACTTAGCAATTATGAATTGGGCTGCAATAAACATTCTGGTACAAATATCTTTGTTATAATGTGATTTTTGGTCTTCTGGGTATATACGTAGTAGAGGAATTATAGGATTGAATAGCAGATCTATTTTTAGATCTCTAAGTGTTCTCCATACATCTTTCCAAAAGGAATGTATTAATTTACATTCCCACCAGCAGTGTAAAAGTGTTCCCTTTTCTCCACATCCATGCCAACATCTCTGATCTTGGGATTTTGTGATATGGGCTAATCTTACTGGAGTTAGATGGTATCTCAAAGTAGTTTTGATTTGCCAGATGTAAGAAGTCCTTAAACTCATTTTAAATCAATATGTGCACATTTGTTTTTCCTTTCTATGGTATATGCAGATGAAGACATTTATTACAGGAATTTGTTTATTTAATAGCCAGTTTCATTTAATGTGACCTTGACTTGACAAAGAGGAAATAGAGCATCAATAAATGTTTTCATCAATAGGATACAATTAACTTGGTGATGAGTTAATGGAAGAATAATGTCAGAAGAATTGTGCTGGAAGAGCTATTTTAAGACCAAGCAACAGTATTTGGGAAGAGCATGCTCAGAGGCAGGGATTTAATAATAAATTATTATATTATATTATATTAATATATTAATAAATTATTGATGAATAATAACCTGTGCTTAGCACAAACAGTGATCTCTTTTCTCTTATTTCGTGCTTAGTCATCAAGATAAATGATATGGATGAGAAATATACTTTATTTCTGCAAAATTAAAAACATTTTAAGTCTAGAGTAAGCTTTAGTTCTTCATTTTCTAGAAACTTGGTGGAAACACCATGGTTGCCAGTAATGCAGCTGAGATGCACGTGATGTCCAGTGGTCCCTCCCAGCTGGCTCTCATCCACACGGCCTCACACGTCTTCGCCCAATTCTGTTGAAAGGCATGGAAATGGCTTTATTGCTTTGATTTGGACATTCATAAAATAAAAATTATCATGCTATAATATGAAATGTGTTATTTTATGTTTGTAATAAAATAGGTTAACAATTTAGAATTTGTTCTATTTTCTCTCTCACGACCAAGAGCCAGAATTTATGAAATGTCAAAAGCATGAAAAATTATAATCTTCATGGTGATTATAGCTGAAGTGTTTGTTTGGCATCAGTGTTGGAGCGGTATCATTTTAAAATGCCAGATTTAAAGACCCGTGGGTAAAGAGCTGAATTCATTTGAATATGAAAAGTCCTTGGTGAGTTTCCGCAGCCAGAAATCTATGGATTATTATATAGAATATATATATATATTTTTTAGAGACAGAGTCTCACTTTGTCGCCCTCGGTAGAGTGCTGTGGCTTCACAGCTCACAGCAACCTCCAGCTCTTGGGCTCAGATGATTCTCTTGCCTCAGCCTCCGGAGTAGCTGGGACTACAGGTACCCACCCCAACGCCCAGCTATTTTTTTTGTTGCAGTTTGGCTGGGGTGGGTTTGAACCTGCCACCTTCAGTATATGGGGCCAGCACCCTACCTACTGAGCCACAGGTGCCACCCCTATTATACAGAATTTTATATAGAAATTCCACTGTATAACACCAAGATGTGTGGCACATAGAAGAATAGCTAACCTCCAATTCAGCAATTTTTAAAAAAAATGATAGCTGACAAAGTCAAAATGATTAACTGTATACTTTTTAACTCAAGAAGAGACCAGTTCCCAAACCCCATGAATCTGAGTTTTAGAATCAATTTTTAAATCATCCAAAATTGCTTAAATAAATTACTTTTTTTCTTTTAGTCATGTCAGCTTAAAGACAGTCATTGTACTTTCTAGGATTTTTTTTCTTAAAATTGTGATGTAATTTTAAGTTAAGTGACCAATGCTCTTCTGGCGTCTCTGGTCATTAGCTAAGTGCCTCAGTTATTTATTATGCAACATACTATCCCAAGATTTGGTTGCCTAAACAGCAACAACTTATTACTTCTCAGTTTCATGGGTTGGCCTGAGCTTCGTTGGGTGATCTCCTCATGGTCTGGTTGGGGGCCTCTTGTGCAGGTCCATTCCACTGAAAGCTTGGCAGGGCTGGACTCTCCAAGGTGACCTCACATTCTAAGGGACTACTCTGTCATTTCATTCATTTAGTTCTCCAGTCGGGACTTCCTCAGATCCAAGGGGAAAGAAAGTTGTAATTCTTTCAGGGCATAGGCTTGGAAGTCCCAGACATTGCTTCTGCTGTTTTCTCTTGGACAAAGCAGTTCATAGGACCAACCCAGATTCAACAGAAGGAAAGTCGATTCCATTGGAATGATTGGGTCATGATTTTGGGAATAGAATACTTCCTAACCATTCTACCATTGGGAAGGTCTTCCTGAAATTAATATCTAGTATATCTCTAATTTAGGCTATAATGCCTCAGATTCCTCATTCACGTTGTCCACCACATTGTATTATTAAAACTCCATCAATGTGGTTATTTCACAGAATCTCTCTCAAAATTTTCTCACTTTGAATTCACCCATGCACACCTTATGCTAAAAATGTACGTATTTTTTCTTCTTAACCTGAATTTCTCTGAAATTTTTGTAGGAAAAATATTAATGTTTAGTTCTTATTAGCTGTTTTTTATTGTTCATTAGCTAATGTTTCATCTCTTTTTCTGTGGTTGATGCATACCGGCCAGCCCCCGTGCCCAGTGTGATTGACTTTTCTCCCTCTGCCCTGGCAGGATGTAGCAGCAATTCACGTGGTAAAGGCTTTCCTTCCTGGGACTGAAGAGCGTCTCATGGTGCAGGTGCACTTGGCCAACAAAGGTCTGCTCTTAATTATCTGCCACCGTGTTCTAGGGAAACAAGGAAGTGGAAGCAACCGTAAGCCATAATTGCAGTGCCCCGTAAGTGATCCTGAAGGTATTTCGCACTCCTGGCTGCCGTGGAGGGCCATGCACACACAGGCCAGACTGAGCTGGCTGCTGAGTGGGTGAGGCTGGGGACGCGGACAGAGCAGTGTCAGCAGGGGAGGAGAAGGCTGCTTTTCCAGTCCACCCACCCACAGAGGCCAATCAGCGTGTTCCCAAGAGTCTCACATATCCTGGCTCCTCTGTTTTAATATCTTTTCAAGTTATATTGCACAGTAATAAAGATATGAACTTTAGAGGGGAAAAATATTCATGTCAGAATTTTGGTTTTTCTATTTATTGCCAATTTGGTGTTTGTTAAGATACCTCTATGAACACTTGTTCCCTGCCAAGTTTTTAGTTTTTAAAAATAATACATGTAAAAAGTAGTTGCAAATGTTCATGGAAAATGCATAAACACACCAGGAAAAAAAAAAAAAAAAAAAAGGAAAACCAGGTCTCTCAGAATTCTACTACGGAGGGAAAAACACAGTTGAGCTTGGAGCTTGGTATAAATACTTCTAATATTTGTTCTTTGCCTACATATGAATTTGTACTTCTTTAAATTATGCTAGAGTATATATGTATTTACTTGATCAAATTGTAAGTATTTTACCTCAACTTAATTTTTATTGACTGTACCTTAGGAATTATTTCCCTAATTAGCCATTGTTTTACATGTATACAGAGACACACACGTAAGACTTTTGCCTGCTAAATATCTTGGTCCAAATTGTCCTCTCCAAACGCATGTCCATGACGGTCACACGTAAACAGTGTACAAGGAATGTCTGTAATTGTGTATTACAGTTCTTTAAAGAATGTATGCCTTTTTTGTAAATACAAATTTTTCTTGGTTGCCATAATCTGCTTTTCATTGACTAATAATAAGATTGAACTCGTTTTTACTTGTTTACTTGAACTTATATTTTTTATTTTGTGAATTTTGTGATTGTGGCTTTTGCTTAGGTTGCAATTCTTAAAATACATTTTTCTTGTTTGGCAAGTGCTCACCTAATGCACACAATATAGGGGTACATGGCACACCTCCTGGGTGAAGGGTTCAACTACCACTTGTACGCCACCTACCAAACACAAACAATGTAACCTAATCATTTGTACCCTAATGTTAATATGAAATTAAAAATATATATATGTATTTCTTATTCATTTGTTAGAGTTCTTTATGTGGCAGAAGAATATTAACTTTTTTATGCCCTGAGTTTGTTTTAGGAATTGTAAACAAAAGGGAGATTGTTATCTCCTTACAGAGCTCTTAATTTATTCATTGATTCTCTGTGAAAAGGATTTGAGAGGGTGACATTAGACAAAAGAGGGCTTTTTTAAGGTTCTTTACTTTCTGGACAACCAGCATTAATGATTAGATGCCTTCTGTCATGGGTTCGAAGCTTTTTGGGGCAGAGTGTATTCTTTGATCTGTTTCCTGGCCATGCGGAACTGGAGACCGCTCTGTCTTCAAAGGTAAGGACAAAACCCCATGTGGTCCACTGCAAAGCTTTGTGGACACAATCTCATCCTGCTTTTCCCCAAATGGAGTGACTGCCTTCCTCTGTTACATGTGCAATGATCGGCAGTGATGGCATCTGGTCAGAGCTTTTCCTTTTTGGTAGGAGGGCTGGACTCCTCCACGCTGAGTCTAGTAGAAACGTTACAATGAATGGAGCCTGGAAACGCTTTCAGGGTCTAGGACAAGCTGCAATTATCCCTCACCTCACACTGTTGTCCTCTATGCTTATTCTAACTTATATGCAAGACTCGTGGCACCATGTTCCTTGGGTGCCTGTTTTCCAAGATTTTCTTTTGTGTTTTTTCCTGGATGAAGGAAGGACATTTTACCTTCGGGGAATAATTGCAGCCTTTTTATGCAGAGGCAAGATTTCTCTACATTCTCTGGCAGAGTAAATTGAAAAAAAAAGTTTGAGTGTATAATTTTGAGTCTCTAGTGTTGTTTGCAGTTGTTTTTCTTTGTAATCTTATGGTGAATATGTTTAAACATCCAGAAGCAATGAACTAATACAATAAATATCTGTATACTCTCCACCTATCTTAACCAATTGTTAATAATTTTCCGTATTTGGTGTGTTCTCTACATATTTCTTTAAACTACTGGAAAATAAGTCATGTGTCACCCCTAAGTACTTCAATATGTATCTGTGAGTATATTGAGTTCTCTATATAACCACATGCTGTGTATAAAATCCATAATTCTGTATCCCCGAATGTTCAGCCCCAATACGATATGTTCTTACATAGACACTCACCTTTAAAATTATCAAAGCTACCGATCTTTTCCTTTGAGTTTTACTTCTTTGATAATATGCTTTAAAGTCTTTATTTCAAGAATTAGAAATCTTTGTTTTACTTATCTCCATTCTTGTCCTTATGTGATCTGTTTTTTCGATTTGAATTTCTGGTCTATCTAAAATTCATTTAAATGAATATTCTAAGGTAAAATCAAATTTTATTTTTTATATATTATTAAATGATTACCTCTATACAATTGACCAGTCCATATTACCCCCATTGAAAATGACATCTTTATAATTTATAAAAATAATTATGTGTTGGGGTTTTATTTCACTGTCCTGTTTTATTCCCTGGCCAGTGATGCACAGTTCACCTTTCACAGCTTTGTCCTGGGTTCTAATATTAGCTTTAAGGGTGCTTAATCTATCTCCAGTCCTCTCATGGGCTCTGGTCTGGCCTGGCCTCACTTTGACTTAGTGACTAGGCATCCTTGAATGGGAAATGCATTCACGCCCACTATGCACACAAGGCTGGAGGAACCCTGTTCACTGTGACAACTAAAACTGCCCACATGGATTTCCAAAATGCCACCTGGGGGTCCCATCTGAGATCACTTAGTTTAAGCATCATTTCATTAAAAAAAAAAAAGTCATTAAGATCGAAAGATCTAAACCTAAGGCATGAAACAATAAAAATCCTCAAAGACAATGTGGGAAAAACACTTGAAGATATTGGCTTGGGGAAGGACTTTCTGAGGAAGATTTTGTGGCAATTGCAATAACAAAAATAAACCCATGGGGCTTAACTAAACTGAAATCTTCTGTACAGCTAAGGAGACAACAACCAAAGCAAATAGACAACCTACACAACAGGAAAGGATATTTGCATATTATGAATCAGACCAAAGCTTGATAACTAGAATCTATAGAGAACTCAATTTAATCAACATAAAAAGAGCCAACAATCCCTTATATCAAAGGCAAAAGGGATGAATAGAACCTTCTCTAAAGAAAACAGATGAATGGCTAACAAACATGAAAAAAATGTCCATCATCCTTAATTATCAGAAAAATACAAATCAAAACCACCCTGAGATATCACCTAACCTCAGTGAGAATGGCCCACATCACAAAGTCTCAAAACTGCAGATGCTGGCGTGGATGTGGAGAGAAGGGAACACTTCTGCAGTGCTGGAGGGACTGCAAACTAATACAACCCTTTTGGAAGGAAGTATGGAGAATCCTCAAAGAACTCAAGCTAGACCTCTTATTTGATCCTGCAATCCCATTACTGGGTATCTACCCAGAAGAAAAAAAAAAATCCTTTTATCATAAGGACAGTTGCACTAGACTGTTTATTGCAGCTCAATTTACAATCACCAAAATGTGGAAATGGTCTAAATGCCCATCAACCCAGGAATGGATTAATAAGCTGCAGTATATGTATACTGTGAAATACTATTCAGCCACTAAAAAATATGGAGACTTTACATCTTTCGTATTAAACTGGATGAAGGTGGAACACATTATTCTTAGTAAAGCATCAAAAGAATGGAGAAGCAAGAATCCTATGTACTCAATTCTGATATGAGGACAATTAATGACGTAGTACACAGTGGGGGTTGGAGGAAAGGGGGTGTAGAGAGAGGGTAGAAGGGAGGGGATGGGGTATCACAGGGTGTGACACACCTCTTGGGGATGGGTCACAAAGAGGGACTTTGCCTAACAAATGCAATCAGTGTAACCTGGTTCTTTGTACCCTCAAGGAATTCTCAACAATAATAAAAAAAAAAAAGTCATTAAGCATCATTTCATTAAGAAATTTTATTAAAAACTATCAGGTAAGTCCTTCTTCTATCTGTACCAAAGCACATTTGAACTGACTTTTAAAAATGTTTAAAGGTTTAAAAGATCTTAGAACATGAGCTGGACCTATGTGTGGACATAGATGTTGGACGTGAAACTTGGACCTAGGATTTTCCAGTCTCTTAATCTTAAACTTGAAACTTTGACTTACACTTTGCACTTGGACACTGGCCCTGGAACAAGACCAAGACTTAGACTTGGGATCTGGATGGATGCTGGACTCTGTACCACTACCTGATCCAACTGGAGGTCTAAGTTTATCAAAAATATTATATAATGAAAAGATAAAAGGGGCTCTGGCTGGTTTCTGTGCCTCTGCAGCATAGGTTCTAAGTTAACTTTGACCTCTGCTGAAGTTTTCCAGCCATAACTCCTCACGGCCTTTATCTATACTGGAGCTGAAATTACTGTTATCCTTGGAGATCTCATAAAATTTAAATAATTTGTTCTATGCCGGAGAACCTTACAAAGTTTAAATGAAATATCTCCTTTGCTTTTCAAGGAGCAGCAAACGTAAGGTTGGAACAACATAGGTAGGCCTCACCTTAGTAATCAAAACTGCCACCCGTGTCCAGACTCCCTCTGGTTGTGGTTCAAATTGCCTTAAGATATCCATGGTGAGTATGACCTCTTTGCCCCCATGAGAACTAAATTGACATTATGAAGTCTTTGGCTCTTATATTTAGCTTGACAAAATGTGAGGCCATGGATTTCCTCCCACCTATCTTAATTGTTAACACAGCCCAGTTAAATTAAATCAGGACCTTCAAGGATTAAAATTTTTTATATCAGTGGTTCTCAACCTTCCTAATGCTGCGACCTTTTAATACAGTTCCTGTGGGTCACAACCCACCAGTTGAGAACTGCTGCTTTATATAAATCTTATTTTGGCCCAACTTAGCCTGTTCTAGCCTGGAGAAACTGAAAAGCACCTCACAATAAGTGTCATTAAAATACTTAATACTATTCTTTAGAACCCCTGTACCCTATATTATTCAGATTATTGACTTCATTCAATCAGCAACTGGTAAATACTTCCCAGTATTAGATTTTGCTAGTGTGTTCTGTTCTGTGTCCATTTCAATAGGCACAGAGTAGAAAGGTTTGCCTTCATCTGGACACAATGCACAGTCACGTAGCTGCCCATGGTGTGTGTCCCTGGCCCCACCAGGGCACAGTTTTTGCAGGAAAAAACTTCATTTCGCCCTCCATTCTCCAGAACGCAGGTATGACATTGAATAGGTGACATCCCTCTCCTAGGAGATTCCTTCAACACACTGCTTCAGGACATAAAAACAAAGGAGCCCACAGAAAGAGATGGGCCACCGTTGAGTTGGGTTCTTGAACATGGCATTAAATGCAAATTTTATCTCCCTTACTGAATTCAGGCTATGACCTCATAAAACATCATAATGGCTTACTTGAACAAGTTTAAATTCAACTGTGTGAAATATGGCATATTTCAGCCATCAGTCATTTATCAGGGTAATAAAGAGTTTGGCCCCCTTCTCTATGCTTGACAACTGCCAGCTTCTGAGCTCCCTCTCTCTGCCCCCTACCTGGAGTCTGGCAAGCTAGTAAGGAAGCCATATGCTCCCTCCCTCAGCACAGACAGAGCACACAAACCATGCGGGTCCTGGCTTAGGCCTCACCCTGGCCCCATCCCAACCAATGGTGAGACCCCCAGCCACACACCCTTCCTGCTTTCTCAGCCCCTGAGTCTGTCTTGGATGGCTGCCTTGCATCCCAGAAAGCTCTGTGAGTGATTGACCTTTTATTTACTTTTGGAGAGCATGTGGCATCAATGTTGATTTCTGAACCAATTTTGTGAAGAGTTGATCCTCTGCTCGTGCAAGAAAACCACAAGATAAGGTGCAAACTCCAGATTGGTACCAGAGCATGGTACCAGGGCCCAGTGACCAGGACAAATTTTAATCTCAAATTCCAAACAAATTCGGGTTCAAGGTCTACTTTCCTTTTAGGTTCAGATTCAAGTCCAGTGTGTGTGATCATGACCCAGGTTTGAAATCTGGACACAGGTCCAAAGTTCAGATCTAAGGCCCAAAACCCTTGGCTTAGTTCCAATTTTCATGCCTATGGGCAGATTGGATGTGCAGATCAGAGCAAGGTCCAAGGTCCAAGGTCCAGGTTCTGGACCCACCTTGTGTTTGGATTTCTAGCTGCAGGTCCAAATGCAAGGTCTGCACCAAAGATCCAGGTTTGAGGTTTGCACCAATGTTTCTGGTACAAGGTCCAATCTCCACTTCTAAGTCTAAGTAAGGCCATGGTTGAAGGTTCAGATCCAACATCTGTGAGGAAGTTTGGTCTAAGTTTGGCTCTAAAGCCAGAGGTGAAGTCTTTGTTGTAGATAAGAGAGCCTCTCTCACGCCCAGCACAAAGCCACGTCCAGTGCAAAGGTTCAAACACCAGATCCAAAGTTCTGGCCCAAGGGCCATGTCCAAAGTACAGTTTCCAGACCCAGTTACCTGTACAAGGTCAGATCCAATGAGCTGAAAAAATCCAGTTACAAGGACCAGATCTAACGTCCGTACTCATTCACTGCCTCTCTACTCCCTACATCTCATCCTGGGCCCACTTGGAAGCTGTACTGTTTGTCCTGCACACTCACTGCCCACTACCTGCTCATCACCTGTCCAGCTTTAACTGATCACTGCCCTGTTAGAATGTTAGAGGTAGTTCCCTAAACACACACACACTCATTATTTGTCCCATCCCAGGCACACTCATTACCTATTCCTGCCCCATACCCACCTGCTCATTACCCCATCCCTGCCCACACCACTCACTGGTCCCCACCTCAGCCCTACTTGCCACTCCCACTACCTTCATACTCTCTTGTTCTCCCTGCTCACCTTCAAGCCCCATTATCTAGCTCCCCCCCATACCCACTTCTAACTTATCCTGAGTAGTTCCCTATGGATAATTATTTCCTTATTTAATAATTCTATCTATCTATCTTCCATCCATATGTCCATCTTAGCGTTTTAACTGGGAGTTAGGAAAGCGCGATTCAACTTTGTTAGCCATTCATCATCTTAAACCACAGCCCCTGTCTGTACTTAGTTATTTAAAACTGATTGTGACTGAACAGTGGAGACTCTGTGTTGTGGCGAGTTCAGCATCTCACTGCTGTCTCTCATCCTTCTCACGGGGCACTCAGGCACAGAGTCTGCACGTGGGCAGAATTGTGATCTTACAATTTGCTGAAGATCCACATGTCAGACATATTTTAACTATAAGTTACCAATAATAGTAAGAAACTGGTAATTTCGTGTCAAAAACCATTTAGTATTAGAAAGCATCTTTTTGTCTTGTGATGGACTATGTTAAAAACAAATAATTAACAAAAAATACCTTTAAATTACTGGTTATTTTTTTGCTATGGCCTAGGACTTGCTGCAGAGGTGCATTATTAACAATTATTCAAAGACATGATATCAATGAAGGGGAAATGGGATGGCCAGGCCTGGTGGCTCATGTTATATAGTCTCTGCACTTTGGGAGGCTGAGGAAGGAGGATCACTTGAGGCCAGGAGTTTAATACCAGGCCGAGCTACATGGTGAGATCCAGTTTTTGCAAAGAAAATTTTTTTTTTTTTGATGAGGATATGGAAAAACTGAGACAGTTTTTCTCCCTTGTCTCAGGAATTAAAGTTGTTTTAAAGCAAAATAGCTTGACCCAGAAATTTAAAATGGACTCTCCTTTATTACCTTTTCTGGCTAACTATCTTAGAGTAACTTTGCTGATATCCCACTTACTTGTTTCTTGAAGGTTCTTAGACAACTATTGGTTGAAAAGACTACAATTTAGTAGGACTGCTGTCCCCTCTGAAGTATTCCTCTGTATCCAACTCACCCTTTCTCACAGATGGTGCAATGCTGAGATGGTGGAAAGGGTTTCTTTGGACGTTGGCCATATAAAAATGCCTTTGAAAGAGCCTCAAGTCATTGTACTCCTGACTCCCGTGCAGCTGCTGCTCTTCAGGGAATAATATAATCTCTCAGGTTCTATTAACTTTGGCTTTATTTGCAGAATTTAGAGCCTAATGCTCACACCAATAGAGTCACAGTGTAGGAGAATGGGCCTCAGTCCCTTGCACTTATTAATAGGTTTTAAAAAATTAGTTTTATTTTAAAAAACGGTCATTTTTTTACCTAAGAAAATAGAGAGCAGACTCAAATAAATACAATCAGAAATAAAAAGTGAGACATTACAACTGATACCACAGAAATCTAGAGGCTCACTAGAGACCAGTGTGAGCAATGATATGCCAATAAATTGGAAAACCTAGAAGAAATGGATAAGTTCATAGACATGTAGAACCCATCCAGCTTGAACCAGGAAGAAACACAGACCTGAATAAGAAGTAATGAAATGGAAGCAGCAATAAAAAGTATTAATGAAAAGCCCAGGACCTGATGGCTTTACTGCTAAATTCTACTGAACATTCAAAGAAGAACTAATACTAATCCTGCTTAAATTATTCCAAAAAAAAAAAAAAAAAAAAAAAAATGAGGCGGAGGGAATACCCCCAGATGCATTCTACAAGGCCTGTATCATCCTGATAACAAAACCAAAGTCACAATAAAAAAAGAAAACTTTGCAGCACCTGTGGCTCAAAGGAGTAAGGCGCCGGCCCCATATGTCGGAGGTAGTGGGTTCAAACTCAGCCCGGGCCAAAAACTGCAAAAAAAGAAACAAACAAACAAAAAAAGGCCAATATGTCTAGTAGCTACATATGCAAAATCCTCAATAAAATACTAGCAAACTGAATTCAACACTGCATTAAAAAGATTATCAAGTGGGATTCATCCAAGGGAAGCAAAGATTGTTCAACATATGCAAATCAATCAGTGTGATGCATCATATAAGGAGAACAGAGGATAAAAATCACATGACCATTTCAAATGATGCTAAAAAAGCATTTAATGAGATTCAACATCCCTGTTTGATAAAAAAAAAAAACTCTCAGAACTGTGTATAAAAGGAACTATGTCAATATGATAAATGCAACAACTAAATGGTGAAAATGGAAAGCCTTGCTCTAAGATCTGGAATGCGACAAGGATGCCCACTTGTACCACTGGTGTCTACACGGTCTCAGAAGTTCTACCTAGAACAGTCAGACAAGAGAAAAAAATAAAGGACATCCAAACTGGACGGGAAGAAGTCAAACCATCTTTGTTCACAGATGATATAATCTTATATTTAAAGAAACCTCAAGACTTCACAAAAAAACCCCCAAAACTATAGCATTGATAAACAAATTCAGTAAATTTCAGGATACAAAATCAACATACAAAAATCAGAAGTATTTCTATACACCAACAGTAAATAATGTGAAAAAGAAACTAAAAACATAATCCCATTTACAATAGTTACAAATAAAATAAAATACATAGGAATAAACTTAACCAAAGAACTGAAAGCTCTCTTTAATGAAAACTATAAAACATTTATGAAGGTAATTAAAAAGGACACACAAAAATGAAAATATACTTCATGCTAGTGGGTTAGAAGAATCAATATTTTTTAAATGTCCAAACTACCCAAAGTAATCTACAGTTTCAATGCAATCCCCATCAAAATACCAAAGGCATTCTTCACAGAAATAGAAAAAAAGTAATCCTAAAACTTATACAGAATCACGAAAGACCAGACTAACCAAAGACATCCCCAGCAAAAAGGAACAAGACTAGAGGAATCACATTACCTGACTTCAAATTATACTACAGAGCTGTAGTAACCAAAGCATCATAGAAACTGACATGTAGACCAATGGAACAGAATAAAGAACAGGAACTAAGTCCACGTAGCCGTAGTAAATTTATCTTACAACAAGTGTGTCAAGGACATCTGATGGGGTAACATACAGTCTCTTCAATAAATGGTGCTGGGAAAACTGGATATCCATATGCAGAAGAAGAAACTAGACCCTTATCTCCCACCACATAGAAAATTAAATAAACAGGGATTAAAGACTCAAAGCTAAGACCTGAAGCTTTAAACTAAGAAAAGAAAACATTGGGAAATACTGCAAGGACTGATCTGGGCAAGGACTTCTTGAGTAATACCCCAAAGCACAGGCAAACAAAGTAAAATTGGACCAATAGATCACATCAAGCCAAAACACATCTACACAGCAAAGGAAACAGTCAACAAAGTGAAGAGGCACCCGCAGAATGGGAGAAAATACGTGAAAACTCCCGTTAGTTATACTAATAACTAGTATATACCAGGAGCTCCAACAACAAGAAAAATATCAAATAATCTGATTAAAAAAACAGGCAAAGGATCTGAATAGACATTACTCAAAAGATGACATACAAATGGCCAACAGGTATATGAAAAAGGCTCACTATCCTTAGTCGTTAGAGAAATGCAAACCAAAACTACTATGAGATGTCATCTCACCCTAGTTAAAATGGTTTTTATCAAAACACACACACACACACACACACACACACACACAAAAACAACAAAACAAAACAAACAAACAAACAAACAAACAAAAAAAAACAGGCAACAATGCATGCTGCAAAGGTAGCCCTTTGTACACTGTTAGTGGAAATGTAAATTAGTGCAACCACTCTGGAGAACAGAATGGAGTTTCCTCAAAGAACTAAATATACAGCTACCATATTACCCAGCCATCCTGCTGCTGGGTATATATCCAAAGGAGGGGGCACTGGTGCATCAGAAAGACATCTGCACTCCCGTGTTTACTGCAGCACTATTAACAACAGTCAAGATTTGAAATCAACCTAAGTGCCCACGAATAGATGAACGGATGAAGAAATGGTGGTAAATACACCACCATGGAATGTTGTTTAGCCACAAAAAGAATGAAATCCTGCTGTCTGCAGCACCATGGATGTAACTGAAGAACAGTGTGCTAAGTGAAATAAGTCAACCACTGAAAGATAAATTTTGCATAGTCAAATATGGGAGCTAAATATGAAAACGATTGATCTCATGGAGACAGAGGGTAAAATGATGGTTACCAGAGCAGTGGAAGAAGGGGGATGGGTAACGGGTGCAAAAATACAGTTAGAACAAGCAGTGTTTGATAACACAGTGAAGTGACTATAATCAACCACTTAGCGTATACCTTAAAATAATGAAAAGGTTGGAATTGGAATGTTCTTAACCCAAAGAAATGATAAATGCCAGAGGTGATGGATTACCCCAATTACTCTGGTCTTATTGATTCACATTGTATTCCTGTATTAAAACATCATATATACTCTATAAAGGTATACAACTATTATCTACCCATAATATTTTTTTTAAAAGACGTAGTCATTTCCCAGATAGATTAACCAGAGGAAAATCTAATATTAAGTGATGTATATTGCAGAGGTAAAACAAAAGCTGAAATATTCTTTTCAACTCAAGGAGAATTGGTTTTCTTTATAAGTGTTTCAAATAACACAGCATAAGCCCTCAAGACCAGAGTTGGTTGCTTCATCCTGCACCTGCTTGTATCTCTTTATGTGCCCAATAGTTTTGTGATTCAGTGATTCTCTCGTCTGCTTAGGTTTTTATTCACGACACACCTGCTCCAGGGTTTCATCCCTGAGGTTCAGTAAGCATCTCGCCCAGGTGTCTCCCAGAGCTCTTGGGGGACTCATCTGCCTACGAAGCACTGGTTAAAAGCTAAAAATATGAACTCTTCATTTTTTTGAATAGTAATATTGCAAGGAAACTGTGCACACAGTTTCACCTTGCTTGTACTATTGTAATCTCAATGTGACTTCGAGTGCCATTGACTTATGTTTGAAGAAGCTTTCTAGGAGTCCATATAAAGATGTTCCTTTAAGATCCTCCGAAGTGATTAGAAAGCTAATCATGTAGGAGGCAGGCCCTGAAGGCAGAGTCTGACTGTCTCTGGAATATCCTGGAAGGGATCTTGGAAGTGGAAAACAAGATAAGTTAATGTACATCTCAGTTGCACCTGTTTTCACAGACAAATGGCTGAATAAGTTTTTGTGGTTACTCTGTATGTTTTCTTTGCACTCTTAGTGTATAGACCATTGGCTGCCAACTAGTTTTATTATTAAAATGTACACGTGTGTATACATGAAGAAATTAGTGTTGTTAAGAGTATATAAGCTTGCAAGAAATAAAATTAAGGACTGCATGCCTGAGCGAGCTGTAGCCCTCTGCTTCTCCATGATTCTTACTGCTGGTCTTGTCTCTACAACTCCAGCCCGGACTGTTTACAGCAACAGTCTACATTTATAGAGAACACATAGTTATGCAAATTTTTGGAAATACATGCTTTCGAATCACATGAATTTCTTGAATATTTGAAAATAATTACCGAAGTAATTTTTTTAATGGACAATGTGGTAAGAGAACAGATTATCATAAAATGGGGTATGTAGCCTCTACCTTAGAAAATTGTTAAGTTATTTCCTGGGGTATAGGGTAATCCACTGTCCCAGTTTTCCAGGGACCAAGGATTCTGCTAAGATCTTGGATTTCCAATGGTAAAATCAGATGGATGGCTTCCCCTTTCCGCCACTATGGTCCTTTCATCTTGTCCCTGCACTGTCCACAAGGCTTTGCCACGAGGTCACCTTCTCAAATCAGTGGTGATTAGAGCAGAAACCAAATCAAGGTCCCCAGTCCTCTCCTCAGTGTGCTCCGTGACGTTGACATAGAGAGACATCGGGTTTATGTGTGGGGCTTGTAGTTGTAGTGTTCATTTTTGCTGCCCTGTTTGTTTAATAATTAAAGCAGATTCTGTTTTGAGTCTAACCTTGATGACTGGACTCTAGTTTTGGTTCACCTGCTTAATGATCCAGTTCCCTGCTGGAAGTAAAATAAAAGCTACTCACCATCCAGCTTGTTTAGAATCTAAGACCCTCTATAATTCTGTCAATAATTCTGGAAATCAGTGGTCTCTGCGTCCTTCCTGGTGTCTTCTTCTGCCAGGTATGGACTCTGGTCTGCCTATGGCTGTCCCAATCCCAGAGGCCAAGATGACTCCCCAGCAATTAGTTCTGACTCCTCCAATTTTGTTTTTTCTACCTAGTTGCTTAATTGAATATCATCTTCTCCTACTTCAGTGGTTCTCAAACTTTAGTTTCATGTGCAGAAGAATCTCCCAGAGAACTTTGTTGTTTTAGACACCGTGCCTCTTATGTTGCCCAGGCTGGTTAGGCCATCCTCCCACCTCGGTCTCCCCACACTCCATTGATTTTATTTTGTATCTCTGTGCTAAAAATCTGGCTACCTAATGTCATTAACTAAATTACTTATTTCCTTACCCCACAATACATCTGCATGTACATCTATATGATTGGTTTTGAAATAAAAATACTGATATTATAACCAAAAACAAACAGCAAAATGCAGTTTGAGATTTTTTTCCAGTCTTATTGAGGTATAATTGACAAAAGTTGCATACATTTAAGGCATACGATGAGACGATTTGATATACAGCTTGCACGCACACTGTGAAATGATTACCACATTAATCTGGTTAACACATCTGTCACCCGCATAGTTACTGTTTATTTCTGTGGTGAGAGCACTCGGGTCTGCTGTCTTGGTGCTCCTCAAGTGTATAGCACGGTAGTATTAAAGCTCAGTCACGTGGCCGTGCACTAGATGCCCAGAACTTATTAATTGTTTAACTGAGAGTTTGTACCCTTTGATTAACATCTCTCCATTTTGCCACCCAGAGTTTTGGGCTTGGTACCCAGGTCAGGGAAGGGTTCATGAATTTGAATTTCTAACAAGCTAACAGATGAAACTGGTGCCGCTGTCCCAGGACTCACTTTGAGAACCAGTGCACTGAGTCAGACCTCCCTGGCTGTTTTTCCTCGGGGCCTGTGCCAAGCCCCAGTCTAGCTCCATTTTCTTCTCATTTTGGAGCTGGCAGCACTTTGAATAACTCACACCGTTACTGGCAGGACATTGGTACAGCAGACAGGGATGCCGACATCGGCCTCTTCCCTGTTCCCTTCATTTCCCACATCAGAGAGCTTGTTTCAAACAAGCTAGTTGACTCTCAAACAAGGGTGCACAGGGTGGCGCCTGTGGCTCAACGGAATAGGGTGCTGGCACCATATGCTGGAGGTGGCAGGTTTAAACCCAGCCCCAGCCAAAAACTGCAAAAAAAAAAAAAAAAAAAGGAGACAAATTTATCAGATTAATTGGAGGCTGAAATAGATTTATTAGTAAATGCATTCAAGATTCCTACCTGTTTTCTCAATGCATTTTTATTGAATCTAATAATGTGAGGTAAGAAAAATAGCGAAATTTGCCCCAAGTAGGTTCTATCTGCAAGGCACGGTCTTGACTGCCTTGGCGGATTGAATTTGCATTGAATAACATGGGTATAAAAAGGCTCCCATAGCATTTTTATTTCTCCACTCAATTTTATGGTCAGAGTATGTGTTATATAAGATAGAGAAAAAATAAAGCCAACATTATGGAATGGAGGCATGTGTTACTAAAAAGTCTCATATTATTTTGTGGGTAATACTGTCAGCTTTGGGGAATCTTAGCCAGAATCTTGTCAGCAGTGAAAGACAGGAAACAGCCCCGAGGCTTGCTGAGGTAGGATTTCTTGTGTTTCTTCCTGAGGACAGATAAATAGGGACTTTGATGACTTGGGAATTTTCTTTCATGGTTCATATGGTGGTAAATGTATATATAGCACAGCTGAAAAAAGGTTTAAAATTAGAAGAAGTGGCGATTTATTCACTGATTCACATTTCTGATGCAAAAGAAACAAAGATTTTAAATAGCTTTTAGGCCAAAGAGGAAATTAAGAAAATAATTATAGCTTACTGAGAAAATGAGATTAATGGAAAGCTATATAAAAGTTTGTGGGATTTGTTCTAACTTGGAAGGCTAAAATGCTTTTGTTTATAAACTAAAGGATGAAATCAATGAACCAAGTAACCGAATCAGTAAGTTAGAATAGAAAAAGCAGAAGCTGGTGAAGATGCTTGCCAAGTTCATGCTTGGGCGAATCCCATATCCTCAATCCCAAACAGTAACAGATAAAATGTACGAAGGTCAAGCAGGCGCAACACTGGTAGCAAGGTCGCTGGGCTGTGGCCTCTGGGTTCAGCAACGGCAAGGTTTGTCATTTGTTGGGTAAAGAGGGATGAGTGTCAGCATCTGAGACTGGTGACTCTGGAGACAGACTCACAGTTGAAGCAGGTGAGAAGTGAACTTTCTTGCTCATGGAAGAAGGCAGAAAAAAATAAAATTACATCTGGTTTTCAGATTTGTAGGTAGATGTTGGCCCAGGGAGGAAGCGGGAGAAAGGCATAGCTTTATGTCTGCTCCCGAACCACGCTGCTCCATTTGGTTCAGTGACCCAATTGAAATGTCCTCAACATGAATATGCCCTAGGAACCCTAAAACTATCTGTTTCTAAATCCAAGGGACCAAATGGAGGCAAATACAAGATCGCTACACAGGAAAAGATAACAGAGAGAATAAGAAAGTGAAAGTCAAATCAAAACAAAACCAAAACCGAAAGCTTTCCTTCAACACATGCGTGCATAAATATGTAGAATGCATGAAATATTTAATGATAAATGACATACAACAAAATCAAAAAATGAAATAATAAATTTACTGCAAATAAAATTATCTGGAGCAGTTTGATAAATATTTGTAATAAGATGCTAAAAAGGTATAGAAAAGTATAGCATCTACAAATGTGGAGAATGATGTTTAAAAAGCAAACAAACAAAGAAAGCAACAAAAACTAAAAATGTAAAACAAGGAAGATGTAAAGAAAAATCAATGACAATCTTAGAAATAAAATAGTTTTAAAAACTAGATGGGAGGGATTTTACTTGTTTATTTATCCATGTATTTATTTATAGAGACAGGAACTCTCTCTGTTGCCTGGATTAGAGTGCGGTGGTGTTTCCACAGCTCACTGCAGCCTGGAACTCCTGGCCTCAAGTGATCTTCCTGCCTCAGCCTCTCAAAGTGCTGGGACTACAGGTGTGAACCATTGCACCGGGCTAGACAGGAAGGATTTTAGGATTTGAATAGTGAAAGAGTGAACTAGAGGCTATGGAAACTGTCTCCAGAGGCAGAACCCAAAATGTGAAAGAATAGTTGAGAGTGGCAGAATGCGTGTATGTTTGATGAGAGACCCAGAAGGAGGGAGGACATGCTGAAGGGGGCAGTGTTTTAAGAGAGAACTTTCAGCATTGAAACAAGTGAATGATTTTGAGATCTCAGATCAAGGGAGCAGCTGCTTTTCCAGCTGGATAAATAAAAAGAAACCCCCACTTGCTGCATAATAAAATACAGAACGGCAAGACATAAAGTCTGATCGTCTGTATGTACCTGGAGAGAAAGGGGAGGGACACTGCCCAGGCACTGGGTGGCCCTGCTCAATAGGGCTAATGTTTCAAAGCACTGATGTGGCTAACTTAACCTGTGTGCCGGAGCAGCCCAGCTGGACACACGCCTTCCTTATGAATCTGCTTGGCCTCCCTTGCCCGCTGCAGAGTATTCTCAGAGAAGGAAGACCTTTGTCTCTGTCACAATGGGCAGGCCCGTGGTGTCCCTCAGCACTGGCACTCAAGACATTTCAAATCAGGATCAGTACCTAGTCCAGTCTCATCCTGTAGTTAAAGCTCTTAATTTCAATCAAAAGTACGCAGTGCCCCCTCCCTCAGCCCAGATGCGTTAGGAAGGTGAGGAAGTGGGTATTACCCCCTGCTGGGCCTGCTGAGGCTGGTTCTGGCCCTGGGCAACCCCTGAGGCTGACTCTGACTCAGGTGGCTCCCACGTGCTTTTTGGACTCCTTCCTTCAGAGATGTCCTCTTTTCTGGGCCCTGCCTCTGAGCGTCCAGTGGTCTGCCTTTAGCCTCTGTGCTGAGACCCCAGTGCCCAGCAGGGAGGCCTACCCTGCTTTCTCTGGGTAAATTCCTGCCTCTCTTTGTCCTGAGGAGCTCTGGAGGTGCTGGCTAATCCCTACATAGTCACTCTCCTGAAACCCTCCTTCTTTTGGTGCTACTTGGTTTGTCCTCAGGCTCTTCACATCCCCAGGTGGAAAATCCCACATCCCACTGGGTCTGCCTTCCTGCCAAGCCTTGCAGTCAGCCCTACCAGCACCGGGCTGCAGCTGGGCAGTGGGAGCTCCTGGGGTTGCATGAGGCACAGCACGGGGACTCCTGCTGCTTCTCGTGGTGCCAGGGAGGTGGTCCCTGAGATGCCACTGTCCTCTTACCAGGCTGTCTGTGTGCCTTAGTGCCTTGGATTTTCCTTCTGAAAGTCCTAGCAGACTAAGTAAACTGTCATTCAAGAGAAGTCAGACATTTTTAGATACAAAAAGCCTAAGAGGGAAGAGAACTGTTGAAACTCACGAGGTGAATTTCAAAAGAAGAAAAATAAGCTTGGAGGGCAGGTGTGGATCCAGAAGTTAATTAACTAGGACAGCAAATTTAATTAACAATTACCTTTATTTTTAGTTTTTGTTTTACGAAGACATGTAATTTAAGGAGTCAGATAATACTGAGGGCTTTTTAAAAAAATCCCCTCAAGCTCTCTCTTATCAATCTTTTCCAGTTCCATTATCAGAGCAAAAGAAATCACCTATACTCTATGAACTTACAAATGGAAATTTCCAGCACAGACCTCTCCTGTGCACTCGGGACAGAGGCGTCTAGCTGCCCGCCTGACAGTAATGCTTAGTCTCAACAGGCAGTGTGGGGTCCTGATTTTCCTTTACTGGCCAGCATTTAGCCTGTATTCCTCACATCTGTAAAAGACAACTTTAGGCTATCAGATGATCACACCCAAAATAAATATCTGTTCTCTTTTCTAAAATCCCACATCACACACGTCAGCAAATCCATTCTGCTCTGTATAATACGTAGAATAACCAGAACCTCAGGCCTCGCTCCTTTAATGCCCCACTTTTTTCACTGTGGCCTAGTCCCACTCTGCACCCACTCCAACTGCACCTGCCGCCCCTCAGCCGGACATTCGCCTCCAGCCAGACAGCTCCTGAAGGCCACACACTTCCTCTGCCTCAGCCGTGTCTAGACAGGGAGTCTTTTCTGTGCCACCGCACCTGTCCCCTGACTGGCCTCACCCCTGTGCCACTCTCTCACTCATTCCCTGCTGTGCTCGTATGTCCACAAATGCATGGGCACCACTCCTTTGTAAAATGTGTTTTCTAGTTTATAAAATGTCTTTTACTCCAAAAGATAAGTTGTCAGAGCAGGGAATGTTTGATTTTACATTTTGTTAGAGCCTGAATAATGCCTGCTGTGTAGTAGGGATTCAGTCCAATCTTTTTTTTTTTTTTTTTCTTAACATTTTTACTAAGATGTGACATATAGCCAGTAAAGAGCACATGTTAAATGTGGACAGCTTAGCAAACGTGTGTGTGCCCGTGCACACAGCTCCACTGCCCACTGTTCTCGTCACGTCAAACAGCCCCACTGGCCCTTTTCGGATAAGAGCAGGGGGGAACTGTGGGTCCAGCATCTGTCACCGTGGATCAGCCCTGCCAGTTCTGAGCTGTGTGCGAATGGACTCATGGTCTGCACGCCTCCAAATCTGACTCCGTTTCTTGGTGTCATGTCAGTGGGATCCATCCACATAGCTGTGCTCAGGCTCACCCTTTTGTTGTCGCTCTGGGAACTTCTCCACCTAGGAACTCATCAGCACGTGCCCACCAGTTTTCTGACAGCCGTATACGCTGTTTCCAGTTTTCAGCAACTGTGAGCACTTGTCCTGCAGAGGACACACGTGCCCATTTTTCTCAGGTATAGGTCCAGGAGGGACTGCAGTGTCCCCGGAGAGCCCTATTTTGACTTTGGGGAAAACTGCTGAACAGGTTCCCAGAGTGGTAAAAGTGTTGGGTTACAACAGACCAACAAGAACTACTGGCCAGTTACACTTCCTTTTTCTACCCTGCCTTCATCAGGAAAGGGAATTGTTTGTATGGCTGAAGGCTGGCACTGTAACACTCTAGGAAATAACTTTGCATCCAGGCCACATCCAGCCTAACACCTTCAAAACTGATAATGCTGTCACTGTGGATGGCAGCCGGTGCAAAATGGCCTTGGCATGAACGACTTCTGTCTTCTTAGTTTCAACTAAATTTTTAGCTGATTCCATGAAGATGTGTCAGTAATCAAGTCAGGTTTCAGACATGAATGTCTGTTCCCTCTCCTCTCCTCACCAAAGATGTGTAAGTCCCAAACTCTAAACCTGTGAGTGTGACCTTATTTGAAAATAGGTCTAAGCAGATGTAATCAAGAAAGGAAGAAGTCACACGAAAGTAGGACAGACCCTAATCCAGGGAAGGGGAGGGTGGGACACAGAGACACAGAGACACACAGACAGGCAGAGAGAATGTGTGGTGGTTAATTTGAGGTGTCAACACTTGAGCTGTAGGGTGTCCAGATATCTGGATAAACATCTTGGGTGAGACTGCAAGTTTTTTGTTTTTTTTTTTAATTGTTGGGGATTCATTGAGGGTACAAAGACCCTGGTTACATTGATTGCATTTGTTAGATAAAGACCCTGTTATAATTGTCTTCCACCTCCAGAAGATGTGCCACACACTGTGAACCCTCACCCCTCCCTCTTTCCCTCTCTCTGCTCTTCCCCTTTCCCCACCCCCACTGTGTACTTATTATTAATTGTCCTTATATCAGAATTGAGTACATAGGATTCTTGCTTCTCCATTCTTATGATGATTTACTAAGAATAGTAACCAGCTTAACAGAAAAGATATAAAATCTCCATCTTTTTTAGTGGCTGAATAGTATTCCATGGTATACATATACCATGGTTTCTTAATCCCTTCCTGGGTTGGTGGGCACTTAGGCTGTTTCCACATTTTGACAATTGTAAATTGAGCTGTGATAAACAGTCTAGTGCAACTGTCCTTATGGTAAAAGGATTTCTTTTCTTCTGGGTGGATGCCCAGTAATGGGATTGCAGGATCAAATGGGAGGTCTAGCCTGAGTTCTTTGAGGGTTCTCCATACTTCCTTCCAAAAAGGTTGTATCAGATTGCAGTCCCACCAGCAGTGTAAAAGTGTTCCCTTTTTTCCACATCCATGCCTGCATCTGAAGTTTTGAGATTTTGTGATGTGGGCTATTCTCACTGGGGTTAGGTGTTATCTCAGGGTGATTTTGATTTGCATTTCTCTAGTAATTAGGGACAATGACCATTTTTTCATATGTTTCGTAGCCATTTGTCTGTCTTCTTTAGAGAAGGTTCTATGCATTTCTCTTGCCCACTGATATAAGGGATTGTTAGCTCTTTATATGTTGATTAAATTGAGTTCTTTGTAGATTCTAGTTATCATGCTTTGGTCTGGTTCCAAAATATGCAAATATCCTTTCCCATTGTGCAGGTTATCTATTTGCTTTGGTTGTTGTCTCCTTAGCTATAGAGAAGCTTTTCAGTTTAATTAAGTCCCATTTGTTTATTCTTTTTGTTGTTGCAATTGCCTCAGAAGTCTTCCTCATAAAGTCTTTCCCCAGGCTGATAGCTTCAAGTGTTTTCCTCACACTTTCTTTGCGAATTTTTGTTGTTTGTGATTTAAATTTAGATCTTTTATCCATCTTGAATCAATTTTTTTGAATGGAGAAAAGTGAGGGTCCAGTTTCAGTCTTCTACATGTGGATGTCTGGTTCTCCCAGTACCATTAATTGAATGGGGATTCTTTCCCCCAGTGTGTGTTCTTGTTGGGTTTATCAAAGATTAGGTGGCTGTAAGGTGTTATTTTATCTCCTGGTTTTCTATTCAATTTCAGATGTCTATATCTCTATTTTTGTGCCAAACCATTCTATTTTTATCACCATGGCCTTGTAGTACATCCTGAAGTCTGGTAGGCTGATGCGCCTGGCTTTGTTTTCATTACTAAGAATTGCCTTGGCTATATGTTTTTTTTTTTTTTTTTTTTTTTTTTTATTATTTAATGCAAATTGAAGAATTATTTTATCCAATTCTTGAAAGTATCATGTTGGTGTTTTAATAGGGATAGCATTGAATATATATATTTTTTTGGGAAGTATAGACATTTTAACAATGATTATTCCCAGCCATGCGCATGGTATGTTCTTCCATTTGTTAATATCTTCTACTATTTCTTTCCTTAGGGTTTCATAGTTTTCTTTATAAAGGTGCTTCACCTCTTTTGTGAGGTATATTCCTGGGTATTTCATTTTCTTTGAAGCGACTGAGAAGGGAATTGTGTCCTTGATTAGCTTCTCATATTGGCTATTATTGGCACAAGCAAAGGCTACTGATTTGTGGACATCGATTTAATATCCTGAGACATTACTGTATTTTTTTTATCACTTCCAGGTGTCTCATGGTTGAGTCTTTGGGGTTCTCTAAGTATAAGATCAGATCGTCAGCAAAAATGGAGAGTTTGACTTCCTCTGTCCCCATTTGGATGCCCTTTATTTCCTTCTCTTCCCTGATTGTATTGGTTAGAACTTCCAGCACTATGTTGAACAGCAGTGGTGTCTTGTTCCAGTTCTGAGTGGAAAAGCTTTCATTTTTACTCCATTCAGTATAACATTAACTGTGGGTTTGTCATAGATGGCTTCAATCAGCTTGAGAAATGTGCTGCTGATGCCTATATTCTTCAGAGTTCTAATTAAAAAAGAATGTTGAATTTTATTGAATGCTTTTTCTGCGTCTATTGAAAGGATCATATGGTCTTTGTTTTTGCTTCTGTCAATTTGGTGAATTACATTTATGGATTTCATATGTTAAACAAGACTTGCATCCCTGGGATGAAACCTAGTTGATCACGATGTGTGACTTTTTAATGAGAAGCTGTATTCTATTGGTTAGAATTTTATTGAGAATTTTTACATCTATATTCATTAATGAAATTGGTCTGTAGTTGTCCTTTTTAGTTGGATCTTTTCCTGGTTTTGGTATCAGGGTGATGTTTGCTTCATAGAATGTGTTGGAGAAGATTCCTTCCTCCTCATTTTTTTTGGGATAATTTCTGCAGTATGGGTTTATGCTCTTCTTTGAAGGTTTAATAGAATTCTGGCGTGAAGCCATCTGGACCAGGGCATTTTTTTGTTGGGAGATTTTTTTATTGTTTCTTTGATGTCAGTGCATGAAATTGGTCTGTTCAGAAGCTCTATTCCTTCTTGATTAAATCTAGGGAGAGGGTGTGATTCCAAGTATTGATCCATTTCCTCCACATTGTCAGATTTCTGGGCTTAGTGTTGCTTGTAGTATTCAGAGATGATCTCTTGCATTTCTGTGGCATCTGTTGTTATTTCCTTGGAGATGCTCTGTTAGAGTTGAGATGGCCTGAGAGTTGATATGGATCTGAAAGCAGTGTCAGATTCTTTAGTAAAACTTGGGAAGCCTCCGTAGTGCTTCCGTACCTTTGGGACAATCTTCCTCCCCTTCAGGGATTCCTATTATCTGTATGTTTGAAGGCTTCAAGGTGTCTCGTAGTTCTCTAAGCACTGCTCTTTCTTCTTTTCTGACCCCGTAACCTGTGTTAACTCAAAGACTTTATCCTCTAACTCTGATGTTCTTTCTTCTCCATGCTGTAATCCATTTTTGATACTTTATACTGTTTCCTTACATTCCCCGATTGTCTTCTTTATTTCTTTAAGTTCATCCATATCTTTCCTATATTCTACATATCTCTCGTCTGACTTTTGGTTCTGTCTTTCTATTTTCTCATCCATTCCCTTTATTATCTTAATCATCTATATTTTAAATGCCCTTTCTGTCAGATCCATTAATTGTTTATAGGATGAGTCTTCTGTAAAAGCTGCCTCGTGGTCCCTTGGAGGAGTTGCTCTATTTTGGTTTTTCATGGTGCCTGAATTTTTCTGTTGGTTTCTCCTCATGTATGCTTTCTTCTTGTTCACCTCTTTGTGTGCTTTTTCATTCTTTGCTTCAAATTACCTTGTATCAGAGTTTATGTAATGAAGAGACCTTTTGATATGAGGCCAAAATGGGGAGAAAGGTAAGGAGCAGGCAGGGATAAACAGGGGGAAAAGAAAGAGTAAAAACGAAGGAAAGAGTAAAAGAAAAGAAAAAGAAAAAAAAAGGGAAGGAGAAATAACAGAAGAAGAAAGAGGACCAAAAAACTAGGAGAACAGGAGAGAAGGAGGTCAGGAAGAGAGGCTGAGAATAACAGAAGAAATGGTATTGGTCAGGATGGTGTTAAGGTCATGCTTGTAACTGAAGGGTTTGGAGGGGGCTGGACTGGGAAGATTCCTTGAAATCAGGTGGTCCTTAAAGCATGAGCAGAGCTGGACTCTTTCTCTGCCAAACTAGCAAGGGAAGGAACAGAGCAAAAACAAAAAACACTAAGGAAAAATTAAGTAAGAATGAAAATGAAATACAAAATTTCTGCAGCGTGGTCTTGCCAATGGTATCTTCCTAGGGCCAGAGGTAGAAAGGTATCTTAGCCCCCTTGAGCCTGATCACGGCTAAGGCCTACCTGCCTGACTACAGCTCTGTCCCTCCAGCTCTCAGAAAAAAAAAAAAGAAAGAAAGAAAGAAAAGAAATAATATTAAGATAAGAATGGATAAAGGAAATTAAAACTACCCATTGTAT
>CAUYPK010064770.1:0-15178 GCA_963574355.1 Loris lydekkerianus
CGTGAAGGCTATGTTAACCAATTTGATGAAAATATTTCAAATTGTATATAAAACCAGCACATTGTACCCTATGATTGCATTAATGTACAAAACTATGATTTAATTAAAAAATATGCTTTATTAATTATAAAAAAAAAAAAAAAAAGTCAATAACCCAGTGAGATTTTAGACGCTATTGTCTTAGGTAACATCCTTGCATTAAACGGACCGGTTAGACAGGAGTAGCCCCAGTCTGGGTTAGAACTGCAATTCTTCAGTTTTTCACTTATAGCAATTGTTCTCTTTGGATAGGACCTGGTCTTACTCTACTAACTTGGACTCTCAAAGCCACAGATTTGCCAAGAGATCACGGCCAAGTCATGTCTGTGAGGAGCTATAAGCATATCCTGGTCACTGTTCACATTTTGGCCAATAAGAAAAATATGAGAGTTTCATGCCCTCTCTCCAAGAGAGTAATGTCGTCTCCTACGCTCATTTGTCTTTTAGTTTTATTTGTTCATTTATTTTTGTCTTGATGATTGGTATAAATCAATAAAAACCAAGTTACTGAATTAGTTTCCTTACCTGAAAATTAAGAATCATAACTCACTCTTTTCCTGAGTCTTAAAGTTGAGCCCCAAATTAATGTGGAATATGTTCTAGCAAGCAAGTTTTTCTGGACATGCACATCCTAAGTTGTGCCAGGATGCATGGCCTCTATCTTACAGTTGGGGGTGGTGGGGAGAGCTGTAGCACTAATTTTCCTGCCCTGAGATCTAGCCATAACACAGCTGCTTCCCTCAGCAATTACAGGATTCAGGATTCTGGGACATGGCTCGACTTTCACTTGCAAAAATTCCATTTTAGAGCTGTGATTCTTTTCTCCTATGATCTCAAGTGCTGTGGTGCTTAATCCCTTGTCATGAAATATTCCTAAAGTCTGAGACCCCCCTGGATTCCCCGTAAATTCACTTCTACCCCTATGTCAGCTCTGTTTCAAGCACACGTCCTTTCCCTACAGCGGACCCAGATCTGAGACTCTTGTTTTTCCTTTGCAACTCATTCATTCTGGTTGTCCCAAGCTAAGTGGCCACCCATGTAATCTGGATGTGCAGGGGAATCATATTTCTTCTCACTATTCCAAGGACAGCATTCTGGAAAACTTGCTCTCTAATCCCAAGACTGGGATGAAATTAACTCTGTTTTCCTATGATAGGAATCCACGTGAATCTATGAATGCTGCATTTTTCTCCTGATCTCACCTCCAAACCTCAAGATTGGACATTTGGAAAGACTTCGTATATCCCAGGAACTCTGCTAATAATTCTATAGGAAAGGGGCTAATGGACTCTTTCAAAAACCCTATGCAAGGGTGGCATCTGTGGCTCAAGGAGTAGGGTGCTGGCCTCATATGCTGGAAGTGGTGAGTTCAAACCCAGCCCTGGCCAAAAACTGAAAATAAATTAATTACTTAAAGCATGAGATTAAAAAAAATTTTTTAAAACCCTATATAACTTTTATCATGTAACTTTCCTCATCTTTTAAAGATGAGGAAACTAATGTTAATAGTGTCTCTATTTTGTTTCAAAATAGAATTTTAAAATTGTTAAACCCAGAGTTTAACGTTAGGATCATCAGGAGATTAAAAGCAGACTTTATAAAAGAATAATGGTTTATACGATAAACTTAACAGTGACTTTGTCTTTCTTCAGCTTCAGTTCTAGCAAATAGATCTGGATTACAGTGAATAAACCTGGAGGGGAATTAATGAAAATTTTCTTTATTAGGATGGAGGGAAAGGATGGACAGACTTTTTTGCTTTAATGCTAAAAATGTAGACGAAAAGGGACGTAAGTGGTCTGAACTTGATGCCTACCCTTGACCCTGAAATTCAACCAGAATTAATACTGAGAATGACCAGATATTCTGTTCCTGGTCAATGTCCGTTAGGAAAACTGTTAAGATTCAGCCTGTGTGTTTTGTCATCCTTGTCAGAGATGGTTACACGAGGCCAAGCAGAAAATACTATTCAGTGAGGTGAAAAGATGATTATTCTCCCCGAGGTACCAAGGTCCATAGGGACAAATCCAGTGATTAGGAATCGCAGACTTCCTTACCATGACCTTGTTCCATTGTTCAATTTCGTTTGACCATTTCATAGACTGGCAAGTATCAAAACATGGGGTGCCATGTACTCAGAGAGGAATGGCCTTTCTTCCATGCCCTGAAGGGCCACTGAGGTCAGAGTAACATTCAACCACAAGTACTAAGATCAAACTTGCTAGAAAACTAGTTAAGTTTTCAGTTACCATCGAAAGATAGCCCTTATTCTATCACATGTTGCCGTATCTTCTGTTGAATGCGCTGAGAGTTATTTTACCATTTCTTCTATGTTAATATAACCTAAAATAATCCCTGGCCCTGACTTAATGTCTGTTGGGGTCAGCATTCTATAGCAGGAGATGTGGATTGATCGCCTAGCCTCATTTAAGGTAGGAAACATATCAATGTACCTGATTCACTCATATTCTTAACATAAACTATATTTTCTTAAAGCTGAAAACCAAATATCCAATTTTGAATCAATTGAAAAAGTAACACAGAGGTAAGTTATGCTGCAAATTTCCATTTCAATAAAGGTATTAAAGAATAAATCTAAATTCTTCTATCCTCGTGGATTGGTTTATTCTTCCAGACGAGTTCTCTGGATAACCGAATATTTGTTCTTGATGATAATGGGAAGGAAATGTCTCAAGTATGTAATCCCACACAAGATTGTCATTTTCTCTGAACATAAAATAAGATTACACTATTACTCACTTTCATTTGATTTTTAGTATTTAGACCGTTATGCTAATGGTTTTTATGCAAAATCAATCAAACAGGCAAGAGGTACTATAGTTTAGTAACTATGTTCAGATATACTTTTGTTATAATAATAGTTCAGTAAAATTTGTGGATTTCTAGTGAAATTTTCCAGATTTTTTTTTTAAAGAAACTTTTACTGGAGTTAAATGATATCTCAAAGTAGTTTTGATTTGCATTTCTCTGATGATTAATAATTTAGGGCTTTCACATGAAAGCTATAACCCAGTTACAACCTAAGAATAGGGGAAAGGGGGAAAGGGAGAAGAGGAAAGGGGACAGGGGTGGAGGGAGGGGTAGTGGTGGAATCACACCTACGGGGCATCTTACAAGGGTAAGGGTGAAACTCAGCAAATGTGAAATGTAAATGTCATGCTATGGTAACTAGGAAAATGCCAGGAAGGCTATGTTGACTAGTGGGATGAAAATGTGTCAAATGGTCTATGAAGCTAGTGTATGATGCCCTATGATCGTATTAATGTATGCAGCTATGATTTAATAATAAAAATAAATAAATAAATAAATAAATAAATTTAAAAAAAAGAAATGTAGACTCTGTACAGCAAGCCTCTCATCTGTTTTGTTGACCACCAAGTACAACATGAAAGGCAGAAACTATTGCGCAATAACCAGCATATATCAGATGTCAATAAACATATATAAAATAAATGAATGAATAAACAGGAGAATATAGCCACAGATTAGAGATGATTTTAAAATACATACAAATTAATGCCAGTATTTGAATATCTAGAAAAATGGATGATTTCTTTTTTTTTTTTTTTAAAGACATCGTCTCACTCTGTCACCCAGGCCAGAGTGCTGTGGCATAATAATAGTTTACTGAAGCCTTGAACTACTGGGTTTAAGCAATATCTCCACCTCAAACCCCTAAGTAGCTATAGGACTATAAGCACACACCATTACACACAGCTATTTTTTTTTTTTTTTTTAAAGAACAAGTCTTACCATGTTGCTTAGGCTGATCTTGAACTCCTGGGCACAAGCAATCCTTTCACCTTGGCCTTCCAAAGTGCTGGGATAACAGATGTGAGCCACTGTGCCCACCCAGAAATGGGTGATTATTTAAAAAGTATAGTTACTACAACTGACTGAAAGATGACCAAAACACCTAAAATGAATCAAAACTCAACATGAAATTATTTAGGTTGTCAAACATCTATTTCCCTAAAGAGCGCCAGATCCATAGGATTTATAGATAATTTTCATCACTCTCTCAAAGAACAGAAATTTCCTATGCCATTTTAACATTTTAACTATAGCATAGTTAAATATATCATTTTTTATCTCAGTAGGAACATGAAAATATTTCCAATTCATTTCACAAGTTGCAAATGTCTATCTAGTACCAAATCTGACAAAGACGGCACAAAAATAAAGAAAATTATTGTCAGATTGATCCTTTCTAAGAATACAAATGTAAAAATATTTTTAAAAAGCATTAGCAAATATAATCTGACAACATAGTAAAAAATAATGCACAACTAAAAAAAGAATGCATTTTGACCAAATTGATTCATCCCGAAAAAAAAAGGATGGGAATCTATTGACATAATTTATCATATAAACTGATAAAAGGAGAAAAATTATATGATGATCTCAATAGATGCCAAAATAACATTTGATAATTCAACATCTATGCTTATTTTTAAAAATAGGAATAGATGACATGACAGAATATTTATCAAAAATTACCATCAGACATACCTAGCAATGAAACACAAGAGCTCTTCTTATTCAAATCAGG
The DNA here is from genome assembly GCA_963574355.1 of Loris lydekkerianus. Lineage (NCBI taxonomy): Eukaryota > Metazoa > Chordata > Mammalia > Primates > Lorisidae > Loris > Loris lydekkerianus. Next base: position 4,613 of record CAUYPK010064770.1, read on the forward strand.
AACACAATAAGGATATCCATTATCACCACTATTATACGACATTATCATATAAATTCTAGCCACTGCAACAAGATAAGAGGCATTGCTTTTGAAAAAGAAGAGGCAAAATTATCTGCAGATAATATGACAGCCTGAAAAATTCAGGAGAAAAACTATTAGAAATAACAAAAACAATTCAGTTCTATATATACATATATATACTCAATAGATTTCCTATGCAAGGAATAATACATTATATAATGTAGTGAAACAGATGCCATATAAAATAACACACAAAAGAATGCATAAAGCATACATCAGAAAATCAGAGTTCTGAAACAGACCCATGCATACAGAAATTTAGTATGTAATAAAGGAATAAATAACACATCATCCACTTAAAAATCAAAGTTAGATCCTTTCTTACACCAAATAAAAGTAAATTCCAAATGCAGTAAACATTCAAACATATTTTTTTCAAATTAAAAGAAAAGCAATGGAAGAAAACATAGGATAATATTTTATTTTATTTTATTTTTTGCAATTTTTGGCCAGGGCCAGGTTTGAACCTGCCACCTCCCATATATGGGGCTGGCGCCCTACTCCTTTGAGCCACAGGTGCTGCCTCGTAGGATCACATTTTTGTAATCTTGGATTAAGGAAGATGTTTCTAAGCAAGACATGAAACCCAGAAATCACAAAGCAAATGACTGACAGATTTGATTCCTTAAGAAGTAAATTATCTATAGAGGAAACTGACCATAAAAAAAGAATACACAAATAAAACAAAAAGCTAGGAAAAAATCTTTGTGACAAGAGACACAGGGCTAACATTGTGACTTTGTGATGGAATAAAGAGTTCTTAACAAATCAGCAAGAAAAAAAAAAAATCCACCAATATGAATGGTCCAAATGATACAAACTAGCAATTCATAAAAGTAACCTAAAAGGATATCAAACATGACTATATCAGGGGTTAGGGAACTATTGCGCACCAGCCAAATCGGGCTGCTGCCTGTTTTTGTATGCATTGGAGCCCAACCACAGCTGCTCACTGACATGTTGCCTGTGGATGCTCCTGCTATAATGGGGCAGAATTAAGTAGATGTATCGGAGACCTTGTGGCCTGCAAAGTTGAAAATATTTACTACCTGGCCCTCTAGAGAAAAAATTTCCCAAGCCTTTGAATTGATGGTCAATCTCACCAATAATGAAACAAATTAAAATTAAACCAATAGTGCTTTCATTTAACAAATATTTATGGAGCACTTAGTTTGTACTACATAGCCATTTTGTCCATTAGATTAACAAAAATTAAAAAGCATAATGTTATTTAGTGAAAACAAGAGGGTAAGGAAAGAAACATTCCCTTATAGAACTGGTGAAGTGTGAATTGATACATATGTCTATCTATACCTCTAAATGGGCATACTTTTTGATCCAGCAATATTGTATCTGACAATTTGTCCTAAGAAAATAATAGCTCCAGTGAATAAAAAGCTACAAGTATAATGATGACCATTGCAGATTAGTTTATATAGTAAAAATTATAAAACATATAGATGTCAAGCAGGGAAAACAGACATAAGATAGAATGGCATAGGTAGATACTTACACAGGGTGGACATAAAGTTTGTGGGCAGTTTAGTGTGTTAAAACTATTTTAAATTGCACATGAACTTTATGATCACCCTTTATGTTAAAAACAAAAAAAATCTGTTTACCGATGCATGGAACAATTCTGAAGTACATATACCAAATTGTTAGCAGTGGCTATCCCTGACAGGTGGACACAATTCTCTCTATTTCTTTAATTTTTCAAAATGGTTCATATGTTATTAGAAAATTAAATTGAGATATTTCTGGAGAGAGGAGAAATAATCAAAGCTTACAATATAAGCAAAATGGGGGAAAATTTAAATAGTGTTAGAAAAATAACTAGCACAGACTACAAAGGCCTGTTTAAGCTTCATTGACAAGAATAATAATTCTCATATGTTTTAGGTTTGCTTTCATGTTGGTTTACTACTGAACCGGCCAACAACTTTGTAACTTGACAAAGAGTATGTATTAAAGGCTTATAACTAACATAAGTTTAGTAATAAAAATTGAATGTTTTCCTTCTAAAATATATAATACTTAAAGGGAAAAAAATGTAAATAATATGCACAAGTTCAAGGATAGAAAAGAATGAACCTCATCACCACAGTGCACCAGTAGGATATAATGCACATTTTGTGAAATTAAAAAAGAAAACAAAAACAAAAACAAAACTCCTCCTCCAATAATTGCAAGTCCAACCGTTGTTAACTGGAGCCCAGACTTCATTTCAGCCCTCACTTGCTCCCTCTACTGGGCACAATCTGCACAAACTGAAAGGACTCTTGCTCCTCCATTTCCTCACTGGTTACTTAAATAAGCAGTGAATTCAGCCTACAAGAAGAGCTTAATTTGTCAGATCAAGTGAGGAAGACTTCATGTTCACTGCCTTTTAAATATTTCAGCCTGGTGACACCACATCAGCCCTCAGAATAATCATCCAACCTTCACATATTGAATCTTTTCCTGCACCAATCACATTCCTTACATGTACTATTATTTACTGTGACCCTGAGCCAATAGTTAGTCTGACCATTGACTAACCTTTAGAAAATTATGGTTACCTTGGAAAAAAAATTAGATAGCACTCAACACCATATCTTACACCAAAGAAAATGTTAGATGAATTATAGAGTAAAAGTAAAAACTGAAACCATTAAAATGAAAATATTTATTTAATATTTAACTGATCCTGGATAGACTAAAACTTTCTAAGAAACTTTCAAGATAAGACAGAATAAAAGAGGGCACTTATATAAGAGATGTTGGCATGGATGTGGAGAAAAAGGAACACTTCTACACAGCGTGGTGGTAATGCAAACTAATGCATTCCTTTTGGAAAGATGTTTGGAGAACACTTAGAGATCTAAAAATACACCTGCCATTCAATCCTACAATTCCTCTACTAGGTATATACCCAGAAGACCAAAAATCACATTAGAATAAAGATATTTGTACCAGAATGTTTATTGCAGCCCAAGTCATAGTTGCTAAGTCATGAAAGAAGCCCAAATGCCCATTGACCCATGAATGGATTAATAAATTGTGGTATATGTACACCATGAAATATTATGCAGACTTAAAGAAAGATGGAGAATTTACCTCTTTCATGTTTACATGGATGGATGGAGCTGGAACATATCCTTCTTAGTAAAGTATCTCAAAAATGGAAGAAAAAGTATCCAATGTACTCACCCCTACTATGAACCTAATTTATGGCTTTCATGTGAAAGCTATAACCCAATTATAACCTATGAATATGGGGAAGGGAGAGAGGGAAGGGAGGGGAGGGGAGAGAAAGGGTGGAGAGAAGGTGATTGGTGGGATCACATCTACAGTGCATCTTACAAGGGTACATGTAAAACTTACTAAATGTAGAATATAAATGTCTTAACACAAAAACTAAGAAAATGCCAGGAAGGCTATGTTAACCAGTGTGATGAAAATATGTCAAATGGTCTATAAAACCAGTGTATGGTGCCCCGTGATTGCATTAATATACACAGCTATGATTTAATAATAAATAAAAAAAAGAAAATGTAAAGCTTATAAATAAATAAAAGCTATCATAAATTAAATTAAAAGTCCATGTTGTGTAATTCCCAGGATAAATGGGCTGAGTAGCAAATATTTCTGTTGTGAACTCTTTTATACCCAAATGTGTATTATTAAACCCATTTGTTGAACACATTGAAAAAAATGAAATTAAAGTGCAATGAAACATAAGGAAATAAATATTCAGGTGAATATCCTCCCAATATAAAAAGCTGTTACAAATCAATATGAGGGTATATCTCAATGGCAAAATGAACAAAAGACATGAAGAAATTGAAGTTAATTTAAATGGTATATTCATGCATGAAAGGATATTCAAAAACAGTAATTAATAAATACATAGTAAAAATGAGATATTAATTTTAGCCTATGAGAAATAATAAAAGTTACTATTCAGTAGTGTTAGTAAGGTTGCTGGTGAGAAAGTGACACAGATATGCTCACATACTGCTAATAGGAATATAAATTTATAAAACCTTTCTGGAAAGCAACTTGTCAGTAAGTACCAAGAACCCTGGAAGTGCATAACCCAACAAATACACTTCTAGGAATATAGTCTATGAAAATAATCAGAGCTATAGGAAAATATACCTGTTGAAAGGTAGAAAGAAAAACATTATACTATATATAATAATTTAAAAATTATCACTATAAATGTATAGTGATAAAAGAATCATGTCTTAAATGGTAATATATTCATATAATAAAAATTGGTCATTAAAAACTAAAAAGTTTTATAACCACAGTAATGATACTGTTTACCTTTTGTTTATTCTTCCACTGATCTTTTACAAAAACAAATTGCATCACTGTCTATAGAGAGGGGAACTGGGTAAATGCAGAACTTTGTAATTTCTATCCTTGAATACACTCTCTAAATTTTAAATTTAAAAAATCAATTTAATACATAATTTTAAAGAAAATAAGACTACTTAACTCATGATAGGCCTAATAATACTTCTGTAGCCACTTCTATATTCCGTAGCCACATCTACGCCTCCCCCTTCCCTTCATTTTCAAGCAGTAGAATGTCCCTTTGCCCCACTTATGACAAAACCTCACCTGTACCCTTAATGCAACCATTCCCTTCTCCTTGAAAACAAGGGTAAGGAATCTACACTCAGCATCTACATTTTTATTAATAACACTTCATTTAGTCTAAAACTGAATACAGCATGGCTTTTGCTTCTATTACGTCACTGAAATTGTTCTCCACAAAAAGATCAATATTATTTATTTATTTATTTATTTATTTATTTATTTGATACAGAGTCTCACTGTGTTGCCCTAGGTAGTAGAGTGCCGTGGTGTCACAGCTAACAGCAACCTCTAACTCTTGGGCTTAAGCGATTCTCTTACCGCAGCCTCCCAAGTAGCTGGGACTACAGGTGCCCGCCACAGTGCCTGGCTATTTTTTTGTCACAGTTGTCATTGTTTAGCTGGCCTGGCAGGTTCAAACCCACCAGCCTGGTGTATGTGGCTGGCGCCCTAACCACTGAGATATGAGTGCAGCCAAGAGACCAATATCTTTTGACCATGAATTCAATAAATATTTTGTAGCCTTTATGCAACTGGGTTTTTCTGCCACCATGGACATTCTTTATTAAATACTACATCTGGAAAATCTATTCTGTTCCTTATAGACTAGAAGAAAAGTAACTGGCAGCTTAACGTCCAGTACACTGTCTGCCTCCAGAGAGGAAGATTTCTGAGTTTTCCATCACTCTCAGTATCCCTGTTGCCCATCATTCTCCAGCATCTAAAGCAGATATTCAAAGCATCAGTTGACACATAAGGGTAGTGTGACCACATATTCCAGTTACCATGAGACTACCCTTTTGGTTTTAGTGCCATTGTTAATAGCACCCCCTGGGATTCAAAGATCTGGTTGATAATTATATCAAATTATGTTGTATAAGGAAATACAAGAGACGAAATATGGAAGAATAAAGTAATGCCAACAGATAGCTCCCCAGTAAAATAGACCTACTCTGGGAAGAAAAAAATAAAAATGATTCCCTGAACAAAATAAACATGTGCAGTTAAGGGAATGCAATTATAATCTTAAAAAGCCTTTCTAGACTAAAATATATTTCTTTTTAATTTAAAAATCCAGGGGCTGTATGTGGTGGCTCATGACTGTAATCCTAGCACTTTAGGAGGCTGAAGCAGGTGGATTACCTGAGCTCACAGGCTCCAGACCAGCCTGAGCCGGAGCAAGACCTGCCTCTAAAAATAGCCGGGCATTCTGGAGGGCACCTGTAATCCCAGCTACTTGGGAAGCTGAGGCAAGAAAATCACTTAAGTCCAAGTGTTTAAGGGTGCTGTGAACTATGATGCCCCGGCACTCTACTGAAGGCAACAAATTGAGAGTCTGTCTCAATAAATAAATAAATAAATAAATAAATAAATAAATAAATAAATATCTAGTAGATAAATTGAAGAAGATTATCACTTGCTGAAACAAAAAATTAGAAGCCTAGAAGTTGTAGTAAAAGAAATCTTTCAAAAAAAAAAAAGAGGAAAATACCAAATAATAAAAAGAGACTTAGAAAACGAATGAATCCAGAATACTTCATCTATGAATAACAGGAAAACGAACATGCAGGAGTGATAATAATTAAACAAATAATAGAAGAAAACTTTTCCTTAAATAATGAAAAATAAAGTTTGCATGTTAAGCAAGGCTCACTGAGTTCCAGGCAGGATTAATGTTTTATTGCATTAGAAATATAAAGCCCATACATTAAAGCACCTAAATCCTAAGTATACAGCTCTATGAATTTTTACATATTTAATACTGCTGTAATCAACACCCAGTGCAAGATTAGAACATTACTATCACCCAAGAGAATCCTTCATGGCCCTTTCAGAGCCAAATCCATCTCTTCCCAGAGGTAATCATTAATATGATTTCTAAACCCTACATTAGTTTTATCAGTTCTTGAACTTTATGTAAATTATATTTTACAGTATGTACTCTTTTGGTCTGGCTTCTTTCATTCACCACTGTTTCTGTTGCATCCATGTTAATGTATCAGTAATTCAGTAGTTTGCTTTCTTTATTGCTCTGTAAAATTCCATTGTATGAATATTCCATAGTTTATTTCTCCATTCTGTTTCACTGGTGAATTATATCAACCATCTAATGAAGAAATATCATTGCTAAGGGAAATATAAAAAGCCCTAAATAAATGGAGATATATACCTAATTCAAAAATTGGATGATACAATAGTAAGATGTCTATTTCCCCAGAATTCATCTAATGTTATCACAATCAAAATCTCAGCAGCCTTTTTGGAATAAATTGACAGGCTGATTCTAAAATGTATATGGAATTACAAAGAATAATGAATAGCCAAAACAATATTCAAGTAGAAGACCAAAGTGGGAGGACATACACTATTTGATTTCAATATTTAATTTAAAACTTTAATTATTAAGACAGTGCACTATTGACATAGGATATACAAATTAAAGTAGAACAGAATAGGCTCAGCAACCTGTAGCTCAGTAGTTAGGGCATCGGCCACATACAGTGAGGTTGGTGGGTTTGAACCCAGCCCAGGCCAGCTAAACAGCAATGACAACTGCAACAAAAAATGTCCGGGCATTGTGGTGGGCACCTGTAGTCCCAGTTACTTAGGAGGGGAGAGAGAAAAAGGTGAGGCAAGAGAATCATTTAAGCCTAAGAGTTGTAGGTTGCTGTGAGCTGTGATGCCACACCACTCTACCCAGGGCAAAATAGTGAGACTTTGCCTCAAAAAAAAAAAAAAAAAAAAAAAAAAGTAGACCAGAATAAAGAGTACAAAATATATCTACATATAGACAATTTTTAATATATGATAAAGGTCTCATGGCAGCACAAAGAGGTTAACATAACATTATCATATTATCCAGCAATTCCACACCTGTGTATATATCCAAGAGAACAGAAACATGTTCACACAGAAACTTGTACAAAAATGTTCATAGGAGCATTTCCTATAATAACTAAAATATGGCCATCTACAGCAAACCAACAGCCAATATTGTATTGAATGGAGTTAAATTGAAATCATTTCCACTCAGATCAGGAACCAGGAAAGGTTACCCATTGTCTCCACTACTTTTCAACATTGTAATAGAAGTCTTCGCCATTGCAATTAGAGAAGAAAAGGTGATCAAGGGTATCCATATAGGGTCAAAAGAGATCAAACTTTTGCTCTTCGCAGACGGTATGATTGTATATCTGGAAAATACCAGGGATTCTACTACAAAACTCTTAGAAGTGATCAAGGAATACAGTAGCATCTCAGATTACAAAATCAACACTCATAAATCTTATATAGCCTTTATATATATACCAACAATAGTCAAGCTGAAAAAACAGTCAAGGATGCTGTTCCATTCACAGTAATGTCAAAGGAGATGAAGTATTTGGGAGTTTACCTAACAAAGGATGTGAAAGATATTTATAAAGAGAACTATGAAACTCTAAGAAAAGAAATAGCTGAAGATGTTAACAAATGGTAAAACATGCCATTCTCATGGCTGGGAAGAATCAACATTGTTCAAATGTCCACACTACCCAAAGCAATATACAATTTTAATGCAATCCCTATTAAAGCCCCACTGTCATACTTTAAAGATCTTGAAAAAATAATACTTCATTTTATATGGAATCAGAAAAAACCTCGAATAGCCATGGCATTACTCAGAAATAAAAACAAAGCATGAGGAATTACACTACCGGACCTCAGACTATACTATAAATTGATAGTGATCAAAACAGCATGGTACTGGCACAAAAACAGAGAGGTAGATGTATGAAGAACCAAGAATAGAGAACCAAGAGATGAACCCAGCTACTTATTATTTGATCTTTGACAAGCCAATTAAAAACATTCAGTGGGGAAAAGATTCCCTATTTAACAAATGGTACTGGGTGAACTGGTCGGCGACCTGTAGAAGATTGAAACTGGAACCACGCCTCTCATCATTAACTAAGATAGACTCTCACTGGATTAAAGATTTAAACTTAAGACACGAAACTATAAAGATTCTTGGAGAGAGTGCAGGAGAAAGACTTGAAAAAATCAGCCTGGATGAATATTTTATGAGGAGGACCCCCTGGGCAATTGAAGCAACATCAAAAACAAACTACTGGGACCTGATCAAACTAAAAAGCTTCTGCACATCCAGGAACACAGTAAGTAAAGCAAGCAGACAGCCTTCAGAATGGGAGAAGATATTTGCAGGTTATGTCTCTGACAAATGTTTAATAACCAGAATCCACAGAGAACTGAAATGTATTAGCAAGAAAAAAACAAGTGATCCCATCTCAGGGTGGGCAAGGGACTTGAAGAGAAACTTCTCTGAAGAAGATAGGTGCACGGCCTACAGAAACATGAAAAAATGCTCATCATCCTTAATCATCAAAGAAATGCAAATCAAAACTACTTTGAGATATCATCTAACTCCAGTAATATTAGCCCACATCAAAAAATCCCCAAACCAGAGATGTTGGCATGGACGGGGAGAAAAGGGAACACTTCTACACTGCTGATGGGAATTCAAACTAAAACATTCCTTTTGGAAAGATGTTTGGAGAACACTTAGAGATCTAAAAATAGACCTGCCATTCAATCCTACAATTCCTCTACTAGGTATATATCCAGAAGACCAAAAGCCCAATTCATAATTGCTAAGTCATAGAAGAAGCCCAAGTGCCCATCAACCTATGAATGGATCAATAAATTGTGGTATATGTACACCATGGAATATTATGCAGTCTTAAAGAAAGATGGAGACTTACCTTTTACTTGTTTACATGGATGGAGCTGGAACATATTCTTCTTAGCAAAGTATCTCAAGAATGGAAGAAAAAGTATCCAATGTACTTTTGTACTCAGTCTTACTATGAAACCAATTTATAGCTTTCTTATGAAAGCTATAACCTAATTATAGCCCAAGAAGAAGGGGAAAGGGGAGAGGGAGAAGAAGGGAGGAGGGAGGATGGGTGGAGGAGAGTAATTGGTGGAACTACAACTACAGTGCATCTTATAAGGGTACATGTGAAATTCACTAGGTGTAGAATATAAATGTCTTAACACAATAACTAAGAAAATTCCGTGAAGGCTATGTTAACCAGTTGATGAAAACATTTAAAATTGTATATAAAACCAGCACATTCAAGTATTTTTATAGTTTCATGTCTTAAGTTTAAATCTTTTATCCAGTGAGAGTCTATCTTAGTTAATAGTGAGAGGTGTGGGTCTAGTTTCAATCTTCTACAGGTTGCCAGCCAGTTCACTCAGCACCATTTGTTAAATAGGGAATCTTTTCCCCCACTGAATGTTTTTAACTGGCTTGTCAAAGATCAAATAACAGTAAGTAGCTGGATTCATCTCTTGGTTCTCTATTCTGTTCCAGACATCTGCTTCTCTGTTTTTGTGCCAAAACCATGCTATTTTGATCACTATTGATTTATAGTACCATCTCAGGTCTGGTAGTGTGATTCCTCCTGCTGTGTTTTTATTGCTGAGTAATGTTTTGGCTATTTGAGATTTTTTTCCGATTCCATATAAAAGAAAGTATTATTTTTTTGAGATCTTTAAAATGTGACAATGGAGCTTTAATAGAAATTGCATTAAAATTATATATTGCTTTGGGTTGTACAGACATTTTAACAATGTTGATTCTTCCCAGCCATGAGCGTGGTATGTTTTTCCATTTGTTAACATCTTCAGCTATTTCTTTTCTTAAATCAAAACTACTTTGAAATATCACCTAACCCCAGTGAGAGTAGCCCACGTAACAAAATCCCAAAACCAGAGATGTTGGCGTGGATGTGGAGGAAAGGGCACACTTCTACACTGCTGGTGGGAATGCCCACTAATACGTCCCTTCTGGAAGGATGTTTGGAGAATACTTAGAGACCTAAAAATAGA